>JAUMHQ010000083.1:13125129-13142594 GCA_032361165.1 Enteromius paludinosus
TAAAGGTGAAAGTCACCATAGCTTGTAGTACAGACTCCAACCCAACTTTGGGAAGAGATTAACGGCGATATTTTTTTATCGCGCGATAAGAGTCTCGTGTTAACGCAGCGCGTTAACGCCGGTAACGGCCCACCACTAATATCTATACAACATGATAATGTGCAGTATGAAACATATATTTATTAAAGACTTGCATTGGGTCCATAATTAATTAACTGCTCAGCAAACAGTGTTGCTCAAGTGAGCATGTTAGGGTGGAGTGTCTAGAACATATAGAACATGTAGGATAATTCAGGCACACATAATAAGCAAAAACTGTGAACCTGCTTACCCTGACATGTTGACATATGCAGACATAAGGGACTGACTTATAACTTCTGGCAGGTATGCAAGTTTGTGCACGTGCACAATTGCGATGAAAACGTGCACAGGCTGCACTGTGTTCTGAAGATCTCACAGGTTTTCTGTGTCATTTGCTCTAAAATCTGGACATGAAATACTGTATTGTGAGGAACAGAGAGATCTTGTTCATTTGTGTTCGCTAGTGTAAAGCGTTCCACCTGAGTGCATTAAACAGATCCTAATTACATTACTTCTCGAGAAAGAGAGAAAGGGCTTTGTGCAGAGGTTTTTACTGCTTGTAAATTATTTCCTTTTTTTCAAGGCTGGAAATTTCTACAGCTGGGGAGGAGAAATCAAGAAGCATGCAGTCTCTGCTGGTCTTTCAGAAACAATAAAATATTAAGTGGTTTCATACTGACTGTGGCATGGCCTGAGGCCCAGGCCTAGGTGGTTTTGTTTGGCCGTCCGGTTGTGCTTGGGCCTCATCTGATATTGATGAAGAAAGAGGACACGCAGAGGGAAATTAGTTCACCAGAGCTTATGATGCTGCGATTTTGTCGGGCTGTTAATGTATTTCCTCTTCACTAGCAACTAGTTCTTAAGAATTGCAGGTCTATATCAGTCTAAATCAATGGCTCTGTTCCAAAACTGTCATACATGGGCAGCTGCATTCTATTCTGAGGCAGCATTCTAACTGAAACAGGAAACTAATTTGGAACATTCTATATAAAGTGTCATTTCAAACCTGTATGACTTGAAAATCAATAGTGACCATTGACTTTCATTGTATAGACCAAAAAAACTTAGAATGACATGAAGATGAGCAGGTATTCATAAGAGTCATAATCTCATATAAGGGCAGATAAAGTGATAATTATTAGCCTATGTCACCAATTTATACCACATTTTCCATATCTCCTGTCCTGCCCCCAGTGGATTGAATATGGCATGTTTATATTCCCTATCCTCGGGTTTGATGTTTTATGATAGATCGATAGATAGATAGATACTGAATCAATCATAAGTTCAATGACACCATTATTGTTTTGTTCCAAGACTGGTTATGTAAGATGCCATAGGTTGGAAGATCAGGCATACAGTCAAAAGATCATCATGCTAGCTCTCCACTGCTGTGAAGTGTGGAGATAAAAAAAGATAATAAAAAAGAAAATAAATCTGTGACTCTGTTACTTATTTTTTTTTGTCTTGAGGAACAGTGTTCTCTTGTCTAATTGAGGAAGTGTTGTTTTGTTTCGCCTGTGGCACCACTGCTAGACATAATCGAGCAATACTGATGACTCACTATATAGTGGACTTGTTTAATAAAGCATAATAATAAGTTAAATCAAGGGCTTATGCAGGGAAACTTTCTGTAAACCACACACCTTTATCAGTATGACCACTAGAGCATATATTGACCATTGCTGTTATAAAGCAAAGTCTGCTTATGTTTCACATCAGATGCTATGACACTCTTGGGCTGAAGAAGAGGCTCATGCCTTTATTTACAGTATGTAAAAAATTTACATTTTGGATTGTGTGTGTGTGTGTGTGTGTGTATGTATTTTAACAGCTGTGAACACTCCCCTTTAACATAACATCCACGGGAACTTTGGCTTCCTCACGTGCAAAACAAGCAGCAGATCTGCAGCTACACAGCAAGAGAAGGAGAACGAGACATAGAATAGAGGGACACGGGAAAAACAGTATTTGGACACTCAACCCAGACTTTAAAATGTTTGAATGTCATTGTTTTGAATAAAGAGATCTCATACTAAATAGCATTTGCTGAAAATGAAACTTTTCATGCACAACATTTCACAAAAAGAGGTTTGCTAAGTTTAAAATGATAAAACAGTGGATATATTGTTCAAAATAATAGCATTTGGACACTTCAGTATCTGGTTGTGACACTGTCTGCACAACTACGTGTGATTACTCAGCGAAAACAGCTGTGTGAACCTGAGGTGAACTCTTTACGTCCAGTAAAATTACTTAGATTCAAGGTAAAAATAATTACGTATAGCGACTAGAAGACGTAAAGTCAGCTCTGAGAAGATTTGTGAGATGCTGTACTGTTTAAAAGTTTTGGATAGGTAAGGTATTACAATTTTAAGTATTTTTTTAAACAAGTCTCTTATGTTTATTCAGGTTTCATTTTTTTTTATTATTGAGTAAAATAATATTTATTTGAAAGTTTATGTGATGATTTGGTGCTCAAGAAACATTTTTCAGCTGAGAGGAATAATATAAGGGCCATATATATCCATCTGATTGATTTCAGATGCTTGGTAATAGCTCCTATCATTTACTTTTTATGTATTATTTAGCTATTTTGTGAGGGCAAGTAAAAATCTGTTGTCTGGTAGAAGCTACTGTTGATTCCTGAGTGAATGCATATGCGTGCTAACATGCTGTGTAGCTTGTGCTTTGGGAGTGCCATTTCCTCCGACTGTCTGGATGTGTATGTGTGTGTTTGTAGTGTACATTTGAATCAGTGTTCCTACTGGACCGCACCTCTTTCAGGAAGACAGATGCAAGACTGCTCCAATCAGTCCGGTTCCCAGCCGGCTGAATAGTACTAGACTGAGAGAGGAACAAGGGAAGTGGGGTGGGAGAAATGACCAGTGACATAAAGGATATAAGGATGAAAGAGCGAGAGGAAAGGTGGATCTGATAATGGAGGAAAGCACTGCTGAATGGATATATGTTTAGTGTCATGAAAAGAGCAAGTGAGCCTGGGCAGTCTATAGTCATTGAACTCTCACTGTAATACAAGTTAATGCAAAGACACTCACAGGGAATATATAGAAATGAGCCTTAGAAACATTAACACCTTAAAGACCAGTAGATGAAATGAAGCTACTTACAAGTTTTTTGTTGACTGCAAGGAACTGTAATATAACATTAAGACAAACTAGGAAGGAAGTCAAAGGCTTGTAAATAAAACTTATTTTAGTTCTTCATCTTTCAAAGACTTTTGAATATGTAACCTGCATATTTTTTTTTTTTACAAGAAAAAGAAATAATCCTATATAATTGTATTCTCTCACCACTGCATATTTTGAACCCTGCATGCAAATAACTGACCCAGATTGCCAAATGCTATGTTAGTCTAAAATACTTAGAATGGCGGATGATTATTAACTGATTTTAATGCTGTTCCTTAAGACATTTCATCTCTCTTTTTGCAGTTCTTATCGGTCACACATAGGTTTCTTGCACTGATCTGTTTAACAATGGGAACATGTTTGGGCATGTTCAATAGTACATGCATTTAAATAAACAGTCTTAACAATAAAAGTTGATAATAACTCAAATCTAAAGCTGTATGATTACTGGAAACTATGAGAAAGAAAACCCCCAGTCTACTGCATTATTAGTGTTTGCCTGTTCCTCTTTCCTGTTGCAATATTGACTTTAATGGGATCTTTGTTTAACACAAACAGAATAAGACTTTAATCAGTATTAGAATGAATCAGACAAATTGGAAAAAGAAGTAAATGAGGAATGTGGGTCAGTGAAAGCGTGTCTTTCTCTTCTTTTTAGTAGTATTATTATTCTTTTTGTGCTTATTGTCACACCATATGGTCTAAAGTTCAAGGCTGCAAAGACTTTAGTCAGCTTGCAACACTTTTTTTGCATACAGAGCAGCAGATACATTCAGCCATAAAAACATATCACTCCTAGTCATCAAATAGACTGAGAAACAACTTCGTTTTAAAGTTACACTACTTTTTTTCTTTCAGAGGCACTACGGTGGGGGAGTGAGGGTGAAAAAAACAGATTGGACCCTGAAACTGTTGTTCTGCTCTCTGATTGGCTGACTGCTGTTGCTAGGCTTATGTCTTTGGTTTTTTTTTTTTTTGCTCTTTCTTCCTCCTGTTCTCTGATAGGTCAGGACGGAACTGGTTCAGACGAAGGCAACTTTTTTGCCACTTGTTGAACATCCGAAGGCTTGTGGTTTTAGTGTGGCTGCTCGTTCAGTACAAGAAAAACAACAGCGCAGAGACACACATTCACACAGAGATGCACTTCTACAAACACACCCTGTTACTCAGAAAGTGTTCTCACATCATTTCACCGGCAGAAAGTTATGGACAGAGTTTTGGCAGAGGTTAGCTGTTTTTCTCACAGCTCCAAGAAATCTGCATATGTATATAGTCTTGAATAGAATTTCACACTTGAGGATATACTGAAAGAGATTTTATATTTAATGAAGAAAAGGGTGTAGTTTGGAGGTTTATATCTATAGATATGGCAAAATATTTGACACAAATAAAGAAAATGCTTAAATAAAAATCATACATGATAGTTTCCTTGTTAAACATGTTTTACTGGTACAAAATATGAAATTTGATCAGTTGTATATTCTTCTAAGAAGTATATCAGATGAATGTGCCCGGACATGTTCGACTTGTGTGATGCTTAAATGACTTTGTTTGTACACTGGGAAAATGACTTAAGATTTATGCTTATCATTTAGAAAGCTTTTATTTTTAGCAGTGTTTTAGAGTATTTCTACTTTTTGTGGTCTATTTCCATAGATATAACCAACTGAGCAGCTGAGCCCAATGTTATGATACGCTGTGGGTACAGTAAAGCCTGAAGTTTGTTCTCAGATAATCGTTATGGCTCTTTTAATAAAAAGAGGAAAGGGTGCCCTGGGGGAGGGGGAGCAAGGCAAACGCTGACCATTCTCTTCTGTAGGTTTGCTGAGCTATAGGGCTCAGTGGGCCTGGTTAACCACCCCCCATATCACCAGAGAGTGCTGACTCCTGCTCTGGTCAGTTTACACCCCCTTCAGCCCCCCGATGTAGGACAGTCCCTTCAGACACAATGAACATGCTGAATAGCTACTCTTCATCTCGTGAGCAATGCCAAATCCACACGCTTTGACAGCCTTCTGCTCGTGCACGGGACTTTAATTCTTGTTTGCTAGGCTTTATTACTCCACAAAATATTCTAATAGTGCATTTTAGCATATAGAGGGAAATGTAAGATATTGTGCTTCACGCATTATGCTTTAGTTGTGAATTCAAGCTCAACTGTATGAACTAAAGTCGGCATTGCATCATCTTGACAAATTGTTTTTTCTTAGTTTAGTCGTTGAGGCACCTGTAGAACATTTGTTTCCTAGAAAATAATCAATCTCTGAGCCAAAAGCGTCACTTTATCTATTAGGTGCCTTGACTTGTTCCCTGTGGGGCATATAAAGCTGACGGCGGGAATTGATCTTGGCTTGTTTTTTCACTGTAAAGCCATGCCGTCATCCTTATTCACCTTGCGGGGCTTGTTTACTGCAGATCGCATTTGCTCAAGGAAAAACATCCCCTCCCACTTGCTTAGGCTACTTAAATGTGTCCCTTTCTCCGGGCATTTGGAACGGTAGGAGGTAACAATGTCACATAAACCAGACAAATCATGATTATGCAAATAGGTTTATTGGAAGACTGAGTTGAAAGTCTGTTAAGTATTAACCAACATTAGAAAGCTTTTCCAGTCGTACTGAAAGCAAAGAAAAGCTCCCTATCAAGACTATTTCAATACAAGTCTTCACGTTGTAAATAAATATAGAGAGAAAACGTTTTTAATGTTTATCCTACACCAAAAAAAGAAATGTGCTACCATTCGTGTTGTTCCAAGACTGACTTTCTTGTGTGAAAAAGGCAAAATTAAGTCACTATTAAGTTTAATTGCATATTTTATCCCAGTAAATAGCTATCGTACTAAATGACATATTATTTTCCTCAATGAAAGGGGTTTGCAGCGACGTTAGGGTGCATAAATGATGACAAAATGTTCTTTTTTGCGTGAACTACCGTTTTAAGTTTCCTGTAGGGGCAAGTCTCGTTTAACCCCGCCCCTTTGGCGTTGATTGGACAACGTAGGTTGTTTTCGTAACGCGATTGGCTACTTGGCTTTTCAGTCATATTTACAGCTTGTTATTTACCACAAGAGGGCTAGGAAACAGTGGGTATTCTGCTCGGGTGCTTCAACAGCTGACATGAACGGGTAGCGTAACCAAATGCCTCAAGGAACAACGGGAGCTAAAACAAATGCAAGATAGTCGCTCTAATATTTTTATTTAGAAGCAGAAAAGCGCAATATGAGGCACGCATCGGCATCTAATGAAACTATGGAAAACTCCTCTCTCACCATGACAGACTTGTTCAAAATTTGCACGCAGTGCGAGCGGCTTAGTAAAAAGGTAAGAAAGCGAATAAGAGCCTGACATAGAGTTTATCTAACGACAGATGTTCTTTTAGTTAACCTGTTTTGTTAGGCTACTTTTAATTGATTTGAAATAATCTCCGTTTATTGAGTCCGTTTGCTGCAGTGCAGTCAGTTCTTTGTACTTCACCATGAACACTGCTGGCTTGTTTTTCTCAGTCTTCTGCCATCGGATCAATAGACGCTCGTCTAATATCAATGACTGCCAGTATTAAAGCCAGTGTCACATAATCGAAATGCTGTTTATTATTATTATTATGATTATTACTCTAACAACGCATTAAAATCATATATGCAAGACTGCAATTGTGCTTAACCGATGTATGCTGCAAGGGGACAGATTGAATTGCTCACTGCGTCAAGTTTAATAGCATTCAATTATTTATTTTTCACCTATTACTTGCATATTTTTGTCTGAATCAAGCAATTTTGGCATGATTGTGTGACTGGTATATTGCTAACTCAGACCACCTTTTTGTTCGTAGTGAATCTAGGGTTTTTTGAATCATTCTCTTTGTGCCTTTGACATCTTCTGTAGTATCAATAACAGGTTATGTTCAAGGTCTGACTGTTGCTACTGATTGCATTATGCATTGAGTTATGTATTGCAAAGAATTACCTTTCTAGCCCATACCAGAAAAAATTCTAGAACCCATCACTGATATTTGAGCTGAGGATTCGGAAGGATGTTGTTTTTGAAAGAGCTCTCAGTCTGAAGCCAGGATTTCTCAGATGTAATAGTCATAGTTTCGTGTCAAGTGCATCTCTTGGATTTGGACATGTATGATGTTCATGCATTCATGTTATTGGTTTTGATCTTTGTAGGACGTTGGAGTGCGAATCCCCAGACAGGTGGGAAATGGACCAAGTAGATTTATACCAGAGAAAGAGGTTAGTATTAACACAAACCCTGCTTTACTTAAAGGTGGCATGAATTTGACTCGCACCATTTAAATCAAGAAATTTAACCGACCCCCCCCACACTTTTTGGCGGGCATTAAAAGCGTTTATCATCACATTGTCTTTTGAAACTATTTTATCAGTACAGAATTCCCCAGGTTTACCCTTATCTTTATTCCCGTTGTCCCAGATACTACAATTTAGTAAATTGGATGGAAGAATACAGTCGATTTTTGAAGACGCCTTTGCAATGCTCGGCCGCCTTGACAACATCTCCTTAGTGATGGGGTTCCATCCTCAGTATCTGGAGAGCTTCCTTAAGACACAGCATTCCCTGCTTCAGATGGACGGCCCATTGTCTCTGCACTGCAGACATTACATAGGGATAATGGTGAGACCGCAGACTGTGTTTTTGCATACGACTCAAAAATAACATTGTTGGATTTTTCTAAATTTGGATTTGTCATCAACAGGCTGCTGCCAGGCACCAGTGCACGTATCTGGTCAACCTGCACGTGAATGACTTTCTGCAGGTCGGAGGTGATCCCAAGTGGTTGAACGGTCTGGAAGAAGCCCCTCAGAAGCTTCAGGCTCTTGGGGAGCTCAATAAGATCCTAGCCCATCGCCCGTGGTTGCTCACCAAAGAACACATTGAGGTATGACTTTCACCACACAGTCACACATGGATAATCGCCTACAGCTGTTACGCAACTCTGACAAGGGCAAAAAAAGTTTTATAATGCTGTTAAAGACAAGCATTAGGTTTCAGTAGATATGCATTTTATTAGTTTTAATGCAGTTATGATCATATGTGCCTTTTACATGGCACTGTGTACAGTGTACATTTTCTCATACAGTGATTTGGATGACCCTGTTCTATGATAAGTATGAATTTAATTTAAAAAGTGTGTTAATTCATAAAAAGCACATTGATGGGTTTTTGAATAAGAAGTCGTTGCCTTCAAAAACTGAAAACAATAAGTTGTAATTCCTGTGTATGTAAAATGTTCTATTATATTTCCCTTGATGGTTACGACATGAGTCATTAAACTGAAAATGTTCAAAACCACCTGAAACCAACACGAATACCAAGAGTAAATTTCGTAGAATTCGATTTTTCACATCTTTGTTTCTTTTCTTTGTTATGGACACTATTACATATCTTTGTACCTTATCATTTATTTAAATTTTTTTTGTAACAGCGTCTACTGAAGGCAGAGGAGCACAGTTGGTCGCTGGCCGAGCTGATCCATGTTGTGGTGCTACTCACACTCTATCACTCTCTGGCCTCCTTTACATTTGGCTGTGGCATCAACCCTGACATCCACGCAGACGGAGGACATACGTTCAGGCCGCCCTCGCTCAGCAGTTACTGCGTTTGTGACATCGCCAATGGCAACGGTGCCCTGGAGGAGATATTTGGAAACCAGCAGGTGAGACAAAGGGAAATGTCAAAGAAGTATTCATTGTCCTGAAAAGGGATCTACAAAATGTCCAAATTCCTGACCACAGGGTGTACGTAAACTTTTGACCTAGATTCCTGTATGCGTGTGTTTAGATGTCCGAGTTGTCTGGTGAGGTGGAAGTGCTGATGGAGAAGATGAAGCAGCTCCAGGAATGCCAAGACGAAGAGGAAGCCAGTCAGGAGGAAATGGCCACTCGGTTTGAGAGGGAGAAGACCGAGAGCATGCTGGTGGTCACCTCAGGTAAGCTGCTTGTTCTTATTTAGGTTTGCGTCCTACTAAAATTCCGGGATGACTTGCATTAAAACAACATTTGGTCAACAGAAGATGAGGAGTGTGTACCATCCAGAGATGTTTCACGACACTTCGAAGACCCTAGTTACGGTTACAAGGACTTTTACAGAAGAGGAGAACATGTACCCACCCTCAGAGTGCAGGTGCGAAGAAAGTCACATTGTCTTGTTTGTTGCCGTTGGTATTCAAAAGAAAAAGAGGAGTAAAAATAATCAAAGATGTGATATTTTCTTCCTTTCACAGGACTATAGTTGGGAAGATCATGGATTTTCCCTCGCTAATCGTCTGTATCCAGATTTTGGACAGCTTCTGGATGAAAAGTTTCAGATTGCATACAATCTGACGTACAACACAATGGCGACACACCAAGGTGTGGACACTTCCATGCTTCGGCGAGCCATCTGGAACTACATCCATTGCATGTTCGGGATTCGGTAAGTCTCTCTGCTTTTTATTTACGTTTCTTTCGATATTAGCCGTTTTGTTTTCATTTAGTTATTTCATTCATATATTTCTTTCTCTGTCTGTTACGCGACAGGTACGATGATTACGATTACGGAGAAATTAACCAACTGCTAGACCGCAGTTTTAAAGTCTACATCAAAACTATGGTGCGCACTCCAGAGAAGATCACTAAGAGGATGTACGACAGCTTCTGGAGGCAGTTCCAACACTCTGAGAAAGTAAGACGCACTTTAAACCAAAAAACAGGATATTTAACAGTTAAATCGTCTTTTATATCGAGCTAATAATGGTTTTTATTTTGTTTTTCAGGTCCACGTTAATTTGCTTCTTATGGAAGCGCGCATGCAGGCAGAACTGCTCTACGCTCTGAGAGCTATCACTCGCTACATGACATGAAGTGCTGTTTTTGTCTACCTTTACATTTTCTTTTTTACTGTTGTTGACATTGGACACTTAAATAAATGTAAAAGCAACAAAAAACGGAAAAAAAAAACAAAACTGAGGAAGAAGAAGAAAGGGCAGAGGGCAATGACAAGGTTTTTTTGTTAAAAGAAGGAAAAAAAAAACAACAACTGTCAACTGAACCTACTTGCTGAATCACTTGTGTGGCTGCTCAGCCTGCAGTGCCAAAACTGGCCACTGGGGGGAGTGAGCAGAATCCCTCTAGTGTGTAAGAGGACAAGCTGAGACTGCGAGCTTCTGGAGGCCAGACCTCTTTTAGTATTTCAAATGCATCTGCGATAAGATGCCATATAATCATATCTTCTTTTTGTGAGATGAGATTAAAAAAAAAATACAAATAGCAACACATACAAATAGCAACTCCAGCGCCAGTGCAGAAAGACTGCACTAACATGACTATCTATCTACTAGTGTTTTTTTTTTTCCATATTGTTTATATTTTTTGTTCAGCAGTGGCTAAAGATAGAAGCATTACTGATTTTGCATAAACGCGTGCCTAGTCATGCGCAGCACTGGCAGCAGATGCTGAGGTGCCGTCTGTTCATGCTGCTTTTCTCAATTGAGAGGCCTCAAGACACCCAAACCATCACCCATTTGTATAAGCTAATCCAGGAACGATTGTGTCAGTGTGAGTGTGAGAGCGCAATTCAAACGTAATAGCTGTCTGAGCCCTTGTTAGAGTTTACTGTAAGACACCACTTTGTTTCATTGTGACATTTCCAATGTGTGAATGCTATGGGGGAGGGGAGGGGAGGGGGGGGGGGGGCTCTTTTTGGGGGTTCACGCATTAAAAATATCAAAGCACTTTTTTTAAACAATGTTAAGCTTCAGCTTTTATGTAGCTATTTTGTTTCGATGACCATTTTCTATTATTTTTTTTTATTTGTGTTAATGACTTTCAAAGAGGAAAGGTCTTCCTTTTGTGATGTGCTTCCTGTTTGATCCATCCACCTTATCTGTCTTCCTTTGAATGCAAGGTCATCTTAACTCGATGTTTTTATTTTGGGGTTTATTATAACTAAATACCTCCTGTTATGTATCCTTAAATATCTAAGTGCTGTCTGGTGAGCAGAACTTTGTCTTACGTGGCCGCCTGTCGTGCGCTACAATCTGTACAGAGCTAGACGCTAAACCAGGCCACCCGCACGCTTGTGGGGTTAAATCATGCTTGTTCTCATTATCAGAACTTTAACCAGTGTAACTAAGCAGTTTTGTTTCGAGTGTGTGTGAGCGCATGTGTGTTTTCATTTCAAGCGGGGTGGATTCTCTGCTGTCTCTTTTTGTTTACTAAACCAGTTAAGTACTGCATTCTGATGATGGCAGGACTAGAGGGATGGTACTTTTGTCTCTTGGAGATGGATATAAGGAGGTTTTAAGTCAGACTTGAGAGACTGATGTCAGTTACTGACAATTTTATAAGAAACTATTTGTTAAAAAAAATAATAAAACATGGTATTTCACTGGCTGTATCATTTGTAATTTCATCCAACTTTTGGTTTACTTCCCAAAAAGTCACATTGGGATGATGCATTACACCAAACATTAAGTATTAAATAAGATTTGAACAGTCCAAACATCTCGTACCACAAGAACTGATGGTTATTGTTGTGCTTATTAACAGTAACACACTTTAAGACAGTTTGTAGGTCACATAATCAATGTTTTTATGTCTATAAACATCCACCCACCAGCAGAGACCCTTGTAGCAGAGTAATCTATCAGCACTGACACTACAGGCCTATAGAAAAGCATCCCTGCTGTGCACTAATGATTTAAACACAATGTTGAACGCGGCAATTCATCCTCTCACAGCGAGGATTAAAGAAAGCAACATTGTTGACCTGGGAAGTGGGAACCTTCAGGAAATTTTCCTAATGTTGTTTGTAATTTCCCTCTTTGTGGTTATGAGGCTGGTGGTCATTTAGTGCCAGTAAATGGTAATTGAATGGAAATCACCATAGGCTAGTAATTGCTCATTTTAAAAGAATAATGTGAGAAGTTGTGTTCCTCTTTTAATAAAAATAAACATGATATTCTTTTCTGAAAAATTCCCTTGGATGTTGTGCAGGAGTTAAACAGCTTCAGACTTCACATAATGGAGCGTGAGAGGAAACGGTAAAAAGTGAGTTGAATAAATTTCACAAAAAAAACCCGCTTTGGAAAGTGTTTTTTAAGCATGTATGTAAATGACCTCTAGGGCAGCTTTGTAAACTTCATATTATTGTGTAGACTAGCTATAAAGTGTAACCTGTTAAAAGGAGGGAAGCCAGTGCCATATTATATCAGTTTGATGTGATTGTATGAAGGAAGTATGACAATGTTTCCATTCTATGTTCCTTACAGACTTTTCTGGAAGTGTCTGTTTAATAAAGTCTTTGAGATTGCGAAGATAATCTTGAGATCTTGTGATTTTTTTTTTTTGCATGTAACATTCATTTCGTGTTTATGAACATAGGCTTGCCTTCTGTATGACACAATTCATGCTTTGTCCTATACAGCAGCATGGGTTTGTGCAATAAACATTTGAATCAATGTCATCATTGACAAATTCCCTTTCCCAAAATATCAAGAGACATTGAATAAAAGTGCAATATACACACGACTCATTCCTCAGCTTGTAGGTGTACTTACGGTACAAGCATATATACACACAGACAAGCGTGTGACATCTAGAGAGGAGGAGTGTGTCAGCGGAGCTCACGGAATGATGTCAGTAGTGTCCTCAATATAAAAACGCTGTCCAAGCCTCTCAGCTACAGGCAAAAAGAGCAGCTCCCAGCATGCTTCCTGAACCTGTCTGACTCCATCATCAGAAGGCCACTGAAAAGCTCCTCTGTCTGTCCAAAACACATGACAAAATGTCAACAATAATTTCATACAAACATTTGAACCACAAACAGTGATTTCTTCATGTCATATTTGCACATGCCAAACTTACCGTCAACGAACTAATTTTTCAATATTATTAATGTTTTATATTGCATACATGCATCTTTTTGTTTTAAAATAAACTTAAAATATATACCATATCATGTCATAATGTATATATGTATTTAACATTTTATCAGAATTATGAAAATTTAAATAATTAATTAATCAATTATATTCTACATATATATATATATATATATTCTTGTATTATAAGATGTGTGTATATATAACATATACTTAATTTTGTAAATATTTTTAATTAATATAATACAATATAATTATATTTGACTAATTAGTGAATTTATTATACTAATAATTTCTCATGCAGGCATGCATTATTTGATTATCTTGTTGTAAGCGAAGCAATAACTTTCAGCACTTTTTTTGTAATTCCACCAATTTAGTGTACTGAAATTCCAGTGCTGGTGTTTGTGTTTTTATGTACCAGCGTAGAGCCGCAAGATCTCCAGCAGCTCTTGAGTGTGTTGCAGCTCTCCATCTAAAGAGCAGTTCCAGAGAGTCTGACACACAACGGCAGCTAAATGCCAGTCCTGAGGCCCAAAGTCACGCAGACAGTCAATAAGCCTGCAATATGAAGAGAAAGAATGCTTTCTTGTCCTTATACATATTACAGTACACGTCAAAGTTGAAAGCACTTTAAAGAGAGAGAGAGGAGAGGTACTTCTGTACAGTTCCCCTGGCCCTCAGCATGGCCCTGTTTTCTGGATCTGCAGACAGGTTGATGAGAACTCCACATGCAGAGAAACACACATCAGGGGTCTTGGAGTCCAGGAGGGTTACCACATACTGCTCCACTGACACACAAAAGACCAACACAAAAGTTAGCCACTGTGGGTTTGGAGATTAATTAAAAAAAAAAAAAAAAAAAAAGGGTCAGAGAGGGTGTCTCACACCTTTGTTCTGCACGATGAAGTATCTCACGTCTTTGATCTGTGACAGATTCCCAAACACACGTGTGGCCTCTAAAACAGCATCCATATTCGAGCTCAGCAAGAGCTTTAGTAGCACTGAAATGACAGAAGGAAAGGCAGGAGGGGGACATTACTGGAGGACAAAGACAGATGCAACATACAGGCTGTGTTCACATGCACACACAAACTCGTCTTACACTGTGAGATGCGCGTATGCTGGGAACGGACCACTGAGCTCTCGCCTTGGTAGAAAGAGAGGTTGTTGATGGTGGCCACGGCATTGATCACTAACTCTTCACTCTCCTGCACACACCTGCAATCTGAGAGACACAGAAAACTTAACTCAGAATGGCATAAGAAGCAGAATCTGGATGCATTATAAATATGAGACGTCTAATTCACTGTGTATGTTCAGTTGCTTGATCTGGACTACATTTGGATCACTCATTCAAACACTCATTTAAAGTCACACTGCGCTGAGAATTTCATTAAAAAGTGTATCTAGCCAATATAGTTAACTAAAAACGACATGGTGATACTACGGTAAAGTGTTTAATTAGTGGTTAATATAATTTAACTATAATGTTTGCTTTTATTTATAGTAAAATCATGTTTAGTATTGGTAAGTGATTGCTCGTCGGCTTTTGTACTTATTCTGCAGGATGGCGACAAATGACCGTCTTTAAATGATTCAAATGATTCGTTCAATCAGAAACTAAACCAGAACAGCTTGAGCGACTCACTGAATCATAAAAAAAAAAAAATAAATCGTTGCAGAGATTCGATGTGGTTTTGTTTAAACATAAATATTTTTATTTACACCCTGCAAACTACTGTGCCGTACTTTCTTTCACATTCACCTGGTAGACAAGTGAAAGTACAGCAGCTCAGAGATGGTTCAATTCTTGGTAGTGAAGATCAGACCTCCCAGTAGCGCTAATCAGGTGTCACTTCCTCCTTAAGTTTCAAAACCATTTGTGTGAATTTTGGAGTCGGTACTTCACAATAAATCTGAAATAAAGATCTACCAGCGTGTGTGACTGTATTAAGATCCTGTATTTCCCGTTCAATGTGCGGTTTGCTATGTCAGTGTTTGTGCGTCACTCTGCAAAGCGTGTGTTCGTTTCGAAACACCTTTTGTTGTGGCGAATGCTCTGTCATTGTTACCCTTGATTTCTCAGTTTCTTTTTCCTTCTCGATTTTTATTTTCATCATAACAGGATGTCACTTTAATGTACCAGACATAAGGTAGATAAGCGAGAAACAATAAATCTCCCACCCATTTCCTCTCTAACTGTCCACATTCGATTCTAAAAACTGCAGCATCCTTTAACTGTTTTTTCTAACTGCAGGAATCGAGCAGAAAGTTTTAATATTCTTTTTCACTTTCTCAAAATGACACGGGATGTATATATTTCCACAGGACACAAATCTCTTTCTCTATTTCAAAAGGGAAATGCTTAACCACTACTTCACGCTAACATGCCTGCTTCTGAAACGTTCACATGCAGAACCAAAACCGAGCTTCCATCTATCACCATTAAACCACGGTGCAACATCTCTGAGAACACAGAAATAGTGCTGTGCATGAAGTAAAATTAAAAAAAAAAACAGTCAGGGTCTTCTCGTCATTGGAGAGGATGCAGTAACTTGAGGGCCTATGCCAGTAACTGACGTGGAAAGAACAGCATGTGATTGCACTGTGCAGGGCAACCAACTTGCACATTCATTCAAGTTCAAGGAAGTAAGCTTAGCATGAAACATCTGTGTTGATGTGTGTTTAAAGTAACATCGCTTCTCGCAAGCAATGGTCACATACACAATGCTTTGAGAGTCACAACCACTTTGAAATGCATGACTGAATACACGTCAATCTGTGAAGTATTCCCAGTGGGTTTTCTGTTAAATTTTTTTTGTTGTTGTTAAATGAACTATTAACTAATTAACCACATAGAGAAGTGTGTGTTTATTTCATGATTATGTTTTGTACCCAGCACTTCCAGCAGCAGCTGTACACACAGTGTGTTGGCAGCCAGTGCTGTGCCTACGGTGGGATGGAGGGCCAGGTTGGCCAGAAGTCTGATCAGTTTGACCAGGACGTCCTCTCTATCAGGAGGCGATGGGGTTTCCTGGTAGAGCTGAAAAAGATCTAAGAGGACATCTATTCCGCCTTCTTCCTCATAAACTCTCTCTCTGGCTTCAGTGCTCTTGGCTGTCAGATTTCCAAGTGTGAACAGGAGACGCACTACTAGATCCTGCACATAAAAAAAGACAGAGGACAAGTGTATTTACTAGCAGGTCTAAATTAAAGTGACAATGCATGCAATTAATATCTATCTATCTATCTATCTATCTATAGTTGACATATCAATGTGCCTTATGCTGTGACAGTGAAAATATATGGGTTTTTCCCCCTTTTTGCTATGTCACACTATAGGACATAATCCTATTTTTATTAGCCAACTACCCATATATATATATATATACAGTGAGGTCAAAAAGTATTTGATCACCCTGTGATGCAAGATTTGCATGTTCTCTTACTTAGAAATCATGGAGGGGTCTACAATTTTTAGCATAGGTGCATTTCCACTGTGAGAGACAGAATCTAAAAAGAAAAATCCGGAAATCACATTGTATGATTTCTTAACAATTTATTTGGGAACTACTGTGTCAAATAAGTATTTGATCACTTGCTCATCAGCCAGATTTCTGACCCTCAAAGACCTGTTATTTTGCTTCTAAACAGTCCAGCTACACTCTGCTCATGATTCTAAATTAGTAGCACCTGTTTGAGGTCATTAGCTGTCATAAAGACACCTGTGCACCCCACAATCAGCCAAAGTCTAAGTAGCAACATGGGCAAAATCAAAGAGCTGTCAAAAGACAAAAGAGACAAAATTCTAGACGTTCACAAAGCTGGAAAGAGCTACTGGGCAATTGCCAAGCAGCTTGGTGAAAAAAGAACAACTGTTTGAGCAATTGTCAGAAAATGGAAGAGGCTAATGATGACTGTCAATGTCACTCGTACTGAGGCCTTAGGAAGATCTCTCCTCGTGGAGTATCAATGATGCTAAGAAGTGCATGGAAGGAGCTGGTCAACGCTGTGAAGAGAGCTGGGACCATCGTTTCCAAGGCTACTATCAGTAATACACTAAGATGTCATGTTTTAAATTCTTGCATCGCACGGAAGCTTCCCCTGCTTAAGTCAGCCCACGTCCAGGCCTGTCTGAAGATTGCCAGGGACCATCTGGATGATCCAAAGGAGTTATGGGAGAAAGTCCTGTGGTCAGATGAGACCAAAGTAGAACATTTGGTCTTAACTCCATTTGTCATGTTTGGAGGAAGAAGAATGATGAGTATCCTCCCAATAATACCATACCTACAGTGAAGCATGGGGCTGGAAGCATCATGCTCTGGGGGTGTTTTTCTGCACAGGGGA
>JAUMHQ010000083.1:13159737-13176952 GCA_032361165.1 Enteromius paludinosus
TTGGGGAAGGGGCGTGTTTGTTTTGGTGATTTCAAATACTAACATTGGCTTCCAGAAATCGTATACCATGCCTTTAAGTCATAGGTCAGCCAAGAAGCCAGAACTTGGTGCTCTAGCCATCAGGTGCCGGTAAGTTTTCTGATCTGATTTACTTCAAAATTAATGGACACTATCCATTAGCATTACCGAGCTTGGGAGAGCCAGGATATATATTTTTTTAAACTCTGACTGTGTTTGTCTGAAAGAAGAAAATCATATACACCTACAATGGCTTTGGGGTGAGTAAAATATGGGGTAATTTTGGTTTTTGGGAGAACTACCCCTTTAAACGGATTATTCACCTTCAGTTACTGGTTCCCATTGACTTCCATAGCGTAGAGGAAAATACTATGCAGTAAGAAGCAATTGAAGGTGAACTATCTCTTTAAGCTTTTATAGTATTTCCAGGTCCAACTTCAGGTGTCAAAACCTACCTAAGTGTTAAAAAGAGGGGCTTTTTATGACTTTACTGGAACTGAGAGTGGCCCAGATTGGAACACAGAAGTATAATGCTCAAATGCGTTATTTGTTTACTTAGAGTGATAACACTAACAAAAGTATAGGTGCATTTCTTTTTAAATATTGAATGTTCCTTCCCAGTTTAACCACTGGTTTGAAAGAGACACCATAATCCAGATCTCAAACCGTAATTTGAAGTCATTTTCTACACACTCACTCTCTCACACAGCTCTTGGAAGGTGCAGTCTGCAACGGTTCCACAGGTTCTGCTCAGGGTAACTTCTCTTCCTTGCACATTTAGCAATCTTGGCTTGATTACTATCAATGGTTAGAGGCAGACATACAGTTACGGATTGCAACAGAAAAACCTGACACTTAAGCACTGAAATGATAAGGTCTACACATAAAAACAGCTGTCATTACAAAAATAAACCTCACACACCAAGTCAAAAAATGTCCACTCTTAACCCTTAAAATCCCCATCTATGCAAAAGCAAATTAACTCGGTTACCATCATTTTGTCTGTACGCCAGATCCTCAAACAGTGTATTGACAGCATTCTCTGCATCAGGCTCACTTGATCTATGGAAAGCGAGTGAAAGAAAGAGATAATTGAATATGAAATTAACCAGGTTTGAAGTGGTCACATCAAACAGTGCGTGCTGAAGGCTTGTGTTTGAATTTTCACAGTGCCTCAATAGAACAGGATGTTAGATTCAAAACGCAAACATTGAGAGCGTGAATAAGAGGGAGCAGCAATCAGGTGTCAACAAACTCATGCATATTAACATCCTCTAATAGAGCAGCTGTTGAGATAAAGGGTTTATAATAAGTCAGAAAAAGACTGTGTATTTATATTAATGTGCACTTGGGATATGTAATTCCCTTGCCATTTATGATTTGTTTTCTCTTTGCAGTCGGTAGTTGAGACCAGGGGCAACTGAAACATATATTTTTTTTTTCTCCGTTTAGAACTCACTTAAACCGTTTATTACAACTGCAACATTTTTATATGATAAACATTTTTGTGTGGTAAAATATTACTGTTGAATGGTACTATTCCATCAGGTAAAGTAAATGTATAATTGTAATAAATACAATACAATTTAAAGGTTTAGGGTCATTAAGATTTCTTTCTATGTTTTTGAAAGAGATGTATGCACCCTAAGGCTGCATATATTAGCTAAAAATTAAATACTACTAATAAAATAAAAAGTAAAAAGCTGAATTTTCACCAGCCATTACTACAGGTTCACACTCTAATGTGCTGATTTGGTGCTCAGGAAACAACAAATGAAGAAATAAATACTTTTAAAAATAGCATGCATATTACTAGAATATTAGCCATGCATTATTGCTAATTTAGCACATATTAATACCTTATTACAAGACCTTATTCTACATCCCTAATCCTACCAAATACCTAAACTTAACAGCTACTTTATTAACTAACCCTAACCCTCATTTTTAAGAGGTGGAAGTCATAGTTAATAGTTAACAATTGTTACCTATTCCAGAGTGTTACCAGAATTACAAAACTACCTTACAGCATATTATATTGTTATTATATTATTACAGCACATTCATTTTCATTTAATGTTGTTACATCACTTTTTTTACAAAGTGAAAGAGTTGTCTTACAAATAGTATAGTTTTCCTGCTGCTTCCATTTTTCTTGTCCGGTAATCTATTCCAGTGTCAAGGCTGATGGTATGACAGTGCTTCTGAAATGTGGTAAAAGAGAGAAAGTGACAGTAAATGACAGTATCTCCGTTTCGCTATGTATTCGGTCATGCAATAAACAGCTCATAAAACAGCTCACCCCTAGGGGGTGACAATGCCCCATGTACTGTGTGTTAGTAAAACACATTTTAATTGCTATAACAAAATAATACTGTGATCCATACTGTATATTATCCTGCCTTAAGCCATATAATTAAGAAATGCATTGAGTTTGACATTTTCTCAATTTGAAATTACTGTTAGCATCCAGGTATTCATAGTTATTCAAATTATTTTACATGGTCTAAACATGGGAGTAATGATTGAGAGATAAAGTTTTTCAGTTTTCACAATACAAGTACAGAGAGTTTAAAAAGGCATCCCTGCACTTGCTTTTGTGTAATATGAAATTACTGCTAAAATCGCTTTATTGAAACAAACTGATGAGGGTCAAATAAAATATGCATACAAAGTATGTTAAACATGTTAGTCGCTCGCTTTTATGACCGTGTGGAACCACAGCATATCAAACCTCTGTGACGAGGGAGAAAAAATCTAATGAAAAAGGAACAAAATGCTGGTGAAAGGATGACAAAAATGACTGATGAAAAGGAAGGGTGATTATTTTTAACAGGATGTGGATAATATGTGGTATTTAGGCGAGAGGCCTTTGCCTGAATCAGTCCTCAATGACAGCTCCAGCGAATTATGAAATCAGTGAATTTTCCGCCACCCTCCTCCTTGAACTAAAGATAATTAGCAATCACCACACAGAGCGAGAGAGGAGCGATCTATTCCTCTTCTTCCTGTATCTCTCGCCTCTTCCCCCCATTCTCCAGCGCTGTCAACTTTTCTCTCTCAAGCGCAGAGTTCCGCGTCCGAGCCAATTGGCTGAATCAGCCGTAATGACAGGCTGACAAACCACGAGCAGAAGAACACAAAAGGAAAAGTGTCACTTGATCAACCCCGCTCGACCTTGTCACCAGGCCGCCATGTAAACAGCCGCCACGGCCACGACAACTGCGCTTCCCCAGCAGCCATCAAAACGGGTTATTCCTCCGCACACCCTATTCTGCCTAGCTTCTTTTTTTTCGTTTTGTAAAAACTTTCCATTTCCGCCTGTATATCTTAACGGTTGATGGGCCATCTCGCAGGAGAGTAATCGTGACGAGGAAGAGGGGGAGAGAAATACAATCAGTAATGATTCCAGCGCATGGTTCTTTATAATCAACTGAAGACACGTCCTCTTGTGGATCATTGCATGATTATGGCCTTTGATGGGTTCATTAAGGACTCATAACTCCTCAAAGATCTTCATCGTAAGCCCCTCTCAACCTAGAATGCACTTTGCCACGCAAATGTGCATCCTCAGCCTTCAGCAAGACCCGCCAGACACCTCAAAATGAGCAAGATCTAACTGACTGACCTTTTAATAAATCAAATCTATTTCTATGGAATTAAAATGGCAACTAGAATGATAGGATGTTACATTTTTGCACTAGGACTTTGGTGGACAAATGCTAACAGCTTTCTTTTTTTTTTTTAGACAATCCCTATTTTAACAACACATGCCCTATCCAAAATTTGACCATGACCAGTCAACTTAATGTTAGCAAAAGTTGCGAAATGATTATACATCCCTCTGCAAACAGCAAAATAAATTAATAAATAAATACAAAAAAGTAATGCAAGCAGACGACTATTTATCTGTCTACAGAGGCAGGTATAATTTCTGAAGACAACATTTTTAATGATCTTTCAGGTCACACGGACATACATGCATGGAAAGAATATATGCAAAATAAATAAAATAAAAATAAAGTAGAGGAAAAATGGTTTAATTAGGTCTGCATTACCTGACCGAAATTTAAAAAACCCCGACATAAACTTACTTTTTTTCCTTCTTCATCATCAATACTAATACTAAATAGAATTTTTGTTAATTAAGTTAATTAAAAATACAATTTATTATTAAATAATAATAGTACAATTTATTGAATTTTTTGTAATGCCCTACGTAATGACAAGATATTACAAAATATAACTAAAAATAAATTGCATTATTTAGTTATCAATGATATAGTCAAAGTTTATTTTAAAGTTTATCTTGTCGTTGCATGTGCTGGATGCCCACAGCTTCCCTGCACAACCATTCAGAATGAAAATGAAGTCTGTCTCTCCTTCTGTCCGTCTTGCTCTTGCTCTCTCTTTCTTTCTATCTCTTCTCCACTCCTCAAAAAAGTTGCCTTTGAGTTTTTCAAAGCAAGGGTTGCCATTGAGCTCCAACAAAAGCCAAGGATAGCTGGCGATTGGACCCTGATGAGGTCCACTACCTCATTACTGACAGCCGAAAACATTTGATGCTTTTTTCCCTCCTGTTTGGGAGGAAGAGGGGCGGATTGACAGAGCCTGGCTTAAGGAGTGCGCGGTGGGAGAACTGAAAAAGAGAGGTGGCAGAGGGGGACAGGGGGGAAAGGTTGTAGTCCATTCATCTTTGTGTGTCTTACAGCCTCTGTGGGTAGGAGAAAAGAAAGGGGGGGGTGGAAGCAGGGGCGGGGTAAAAAGAGAAAGAGAGACAGCTTAAAACACTGCCTTTATGCTTTTGAGTCCAGGACGACTCCTCTTACATCAAAGTGTTTTTACCACTGCGGTGTGTGGTTTTGTCCCTCTCTCTGTGCGTGTGTGCGTGTCTTGAGTGAATGTATTGAGAGATTAGGTGATTAGTGAGTGTGTGCGTGTCTGTGTGTGTGTGTGTGTGTGTGTGAGGGAGAGAAAGAGAGAGAGAGCGAGGTATGGGGGTGGTTAACGACGTGAACGCACTAATTACGCCTAATTATCTATTCCCTTTACATGTAACTGGCTTTGTTAGTTACTCAGAACTCTCTCAAAACATACTCAAAATGTTCTCACAACCTCTCCTTGCCCTGTCCAGGACTCTTAAAGAAACATCACCCTTGGAACATCTGTCTCGCTTTGAAAGCACAGACCCCCCAGACCTCCGCAGAGGCCACAGGCCATGGCCCTCATCCTCTCCATCACAATCACTCGCTCCTCTCAGTCTTTGCTAATCTGCGCCTGCTAAAAACATGACTGACCAACTTTAGTGGTGACTTGGCAAAACAACATCTTTTGAGTGACTGTTAACGAATGTCAAGGCACCTCAAACGTTGGCCTTTAAGCTTATTCACACCAAAGCCAGAAGTTCACAATTTTAAAATATCCAAAATATTAAACTGCTATTCAGGTTTTATTCATTTCAGAGAACTTTGGAGTATAAAAATTTTTGTATTGGACTTGGTTTAAATAGGCTTCTAGATCAAAAAAACAACAGCAGCAAAAAAAAAAAAGGAGACAGCGACATTACTGACATCCACTTCTCCGTCCTTCTCTATGAATGGTTTATGTTGTCTCTCATAGGTCTGTTTTATTGACTGCCTTTAATTAATCAAATGGAGAAGGAGTCAGTCCGTCTAGTCAACTATTCTTCAACTACTTTAAGTTTTGAAGTTTGGACATTTTTATCATAAAATGAATCCGAAGGAAAGCAAAGATTTAAAAAAATATATATATCAGAAATAGGAGGTTAACAAAAGGTCAGTGGAACAATAGCAGCCATCCAACATAAATTGCCTCTTTTCATTTTTGCTCCATCTTCAAGTCATTCAATCATCATACACTCATTCTTACCCACACGAGACCTTCACCATGAAAACACACACACATAAGACCAAGACAACCATAACGAAAAGGAACACGGGGAACAGCAGAGAAAAGTGTCTGTCAGAGCAAAAGATTAACAAGTAAAAAAAAAGATACGAAAACATCAGCAACAAATAGAGATACAGAGAAGTTGCTTAAAACTTAAAAATAAATAATCAAAATGAACAAATCAGATTGATCGCATGTATCAACATCCATTCAGAAAAAAAAAAGGTTTACATAATCTACATCACTGTTTTTGAAAAACTATCTTTTGTACATAAAATAGAAATACTGTAAAACATTATTAGAATTTTAAAAACTTTTTTTTATATTTTTAAAAATATATTTTGTTTATACAGCGGCAAAGCTTAGGATTCTTTGATGAAAAGAAAATTGATTTAATTTATTTGAAATATAAATATTTTTTGATCCATTTATTGAAGCCATGCAGAAGGGAAACGTTAATTCCTAAACATAACACAGTATATCATTTACAAATATTTTAATATAAATATATTTGAATATAATATAATTTTAAAATCATGTTTACATGATTTTTTATATGGAATTAAACTGAAAGCCCTAATAATAATATTCTGTAGGCAATTAAACATAAATTACCACCCTGAAGAGAGATTAAGATATATAGAAGGAAAACAGTCAAGAGCCAGTGAGTGCATTTCAGTGAGTCTGTCACACATTATTAGGGTTGACCAGGCATGAGAAGAGGCACTTGGGCCACCCTATTTACCCTGAACTGGGATCCTGGGCTGCCTCAAAACCAGATGGCCTAACAAAGAGGCTTGAACGCTAGAGGTGCAATGCAGGGCGAGATGTATTCAGCACTCTTACTAGGCAAGATTAACACGGGCCAGAATAGAGGGTGACTTTAAGGACCCCAGGGATTTGACAGAGACGGTCTGAACCAGAGTGACTGTGCTGGCCCACTGACCATAAAAGGCTCAGGGGTCAAACTGAGAAAAATCACAACCTGAATGAAGCGTCTAGCAGCTTTTATTTTTAGCCCATTCTACAGGGTCCTTTAACTATGAGGAATATTAGGATATAAAGACATTGTATTGGCAGTCATCAAAGCATCCTCTTATTCTGTCGCTCTTTAAGCTCACAGAGCGAAAAGAAACATGTAAAGGATGACTGGTTTGCATTGTCGTAAGCGCTCTCCATATTTGCTGAAAATGTACTTAAACATCAAGCCATCCGAGATGTGGATAAATTTGTTTCTTCATTTGAACAGATTTGGAGAAATGTAGCATTACATTACTTGCTAACCAAAGCTCCTCTGCGGTGAATGGATGCCGTCAGGGTGAGAGTGCAAACATCACAATAATCCACAAGTAAATTTAGACCTGTTTAAGCATTATGACGGCACCCATTCACTGTAAATGATGCAATGCTAAATTTCTCCATATCTTTGCTGATGAAGATAAAGCTAAATTCATTAACATCTTGGATGACTTGTGGGTACATTTTCAGCAAATTTTCTTTTTAGGGTGAACTCTAGAACAGCATGCTTAATATTTAAGTAGAGAACAAGCCAATCAATGCTAAAACGCATTGAGTTTGGTGTGTTGATACCAATCAAATGTGCAAGAATGTGGCCGCCTGTAAAATGCCTGAAAATGATGGTCTGATTATTTATGATGGAAAGCTGTCGCAGGATGATGATAATTACCCAGACAGCACACAGGATAATGCCAATACCTGCTTAAAATAATACAATTAACTTGCAAAGCAGATCAGAGCATTGCTGGCGTCCACGGCCGGGCGCACTTTGAAATGCAAGCAGCTTCACGCAATGCTGTCTCATTCCAGCCAACCCACGCCAGTCATTAAACGGCCTCCATGTCTGTCACACTCTCTCTCAGTCTCTTGCTCTCATCTCCTGGTATGATCAAAGCTGCCTTTTTTCTGTTTTGTGCGTTTTTGCAAACACATATGGGGTTGTGTATTTTTACCTGTGAATAAAATACATCAAAAACCAGACAGAGCAGAGGAGGAAACATGAAGAGAGAGAGAGAGATGGAGATAGAATGAAAGGATAAATAAATTAACTGAGAGAATGACTTTGTCTTTACCTTGAGTACGCCAATGAAAGGCACAAAAGCAGCCCTCTGAAGCCCGTTTTTGTACAGTTCTGAGAGAGAGAGAACAGGAGAGGGAGAGATGCTGGTTAGATTCACTCTTTAGCCTCCTCATAATGTCATTTTCCATCTATGATTGGCAAATAAAGTGTCTATTGATGAAGTGAGGGACGGGAGGGGAGGAGGGACAAAAGGGACGAGGAGAGGCAGAAATTGATTTCTGTGGGCAGCGCAGGAGAAAGGCAGTACATGAAATTCATTACATTCCCAAACAATGAGCTCAAGAGAAGAAGTCTCTCTCTTTCTGCACAGACAATAAACCTGCATCACGGTGAACGGAGACTTCAATTAGCCACACGGGCATGATAAACCACACACACACACACACATACAGAGATGTAAAGAGACCATGATGAGTATATGCTTCCCTCTGTGTTGTAAAAGCTTGTTTAAAGCTGGCGTGGAGAAGAAAATATAAAGGAAACAAAATTGTCATAACAGACTCATGTTGAGCTGTAAACAGTCCAATGACACACTTCGGCCAGTTCTCACCCAAGAAATGGAAGCGTGCTATAGGCATCTACCTATTAAAAAATGATTCATAGGCATCTGGAGGCCACTTATGGCAATCATTCAAGTGAATCATGCAGGAGCAAAGCAAACTGATATTTTAAGGCATCCTATGCTCTTTTCACAAACGTCCATTTATAATGTTGCTCTTGTACCAAACCAGTGAGTCAAGGTATAAGTGGTTTGTAGCCTTTTTTTTGTACATGGCCCCTTTACTAAGTAAGTACATAAAAAGTTCAAAATTAGATTCTTTTGCAGGTTATTTCTCAATGAAAATTTTGGAAAGTCAAATATATTTTTTACAAATGTTTTTCTCTTAGATTAAACCGTTTAAGCAACACTACTTTAAGATGAATCCCCTCTTTTCATACATTTTAAATACTGTTTAAACATCGTTAAAATATTTCTAATGAAATCTTTCCTAGGTTATACCTTTGATTACTCTTAATCATCTGCTGCAGGTCATTGAGTAATACGTTGGTATTATAAATCAAAACAGAGCGATCCCAATGCTTCTGAATGAATTCTACACACTTTTAGCAATTTAATCATATTATCCTGGTGCGTGAGTAAAGGGTCATTTAAAGATGTAGTTAGTGAAGTGCACCCGCTTTCGCATTTGTCCATCCATTTCACTTCACTTTAGCTGAAGAAATGGTTTTGGGTGACACAAACATCCAAGTTCAAACACGCAAGCCTCTTTAGTGGCTCTTCAGTTCAGCATCTTTATATCAATAAACGAGCAATCTCTTTCGGTGCCATCTCTCTCCCTCCCATCTTTCATGTGTACCCGTCTATCCATTAGTCACCTAATTAAAATGGAATAAGATGGCTATTAAGTTTTAGCGTAGGCTTTGTTCTCTGTGGCTGGTTAATGTTAGGAGAGGGTTTCTTTATGTAACTGCCGCTCACCGTTTTATACTCGGCACACAAGGCCACTTCATACAACGAGACATTAGCAGCGCTCTAAGACAGAGACAGAGAAGAGAAAGGCAGAAGGAGTGTCTTATCTCTACCCTTATCACTCTCCCTCTCCAGTTTAATGTAACATCACAGCAATTGCAAAAAACGGCGTCTGTTGAATCAACAATGAAGCACAGGAAGAAAAGAGTGGGAACGGAGGAGAGAGATAAAAGACTAACTGCTCACGTTCAAGCGGGTATCAAATAAAGTTGCCTCGTTTTATGATGAACGGCGTATAGGCGAGAAATCTTTGATGGCGGCGAGGTTGAAGTTTCCACATGATTTAAAAGGGATAGTTGATCCAAACACATAGCCCATGTTATTTTTAACCTGTATGATTTTCTTTCTTCTATGAAACACAAAATTAGATATTTAGAAGAACGTCCAAGCTGCTCTCTTACTTTGACAACTTTGGTCACTGTTCACTTTTATTGTATGGAAAACAACAGCTTTCTTCTAGTATGATAACTGCCTGTGTTTCACAGAAGCAGACGAGCAAATAATGATCATTTTCATTTTGGCTACACCAAAAAGCACATAGGAAATGGTTTACTGAAGGACTAAGGGTTTAAAGTTCAGATGGATGCAGTCGTCATTGTATTTCACTCCTCAGATTAGTTTCATGTAATCCACCACAGAGAAGCAGCCAGTGACAGGTGTTTGAGTGTATGCGAGAAAGGAAGAGAGCAATAAAAAGCAGAAAAGGAGTGAGAGACTTTACGCAGATTATCAATAGACCTCAAACATCATGGCATCAGAATACAGCGATTAGCCAAAGAGTGACTTAAAGGGGAGGTGAACTTTAGAAAAGAGTGAAAAAGAAGAAATAAGATCCTGACACACGAGATGGTGCAGAACTGGATTAGAACATGAGACGGACCTGTAGTTTAGGGACATGTTTTACTTTCAGGCCACACAAAAGAATGAGGAGAATGAGAGATGGTGGTATGGTGGTCTATTGTTGGGAAGTTGGTAGCGAACAATACAAGGTGAAAATGTACAAGAGTCATGTGTGCTGTGTAGGTGACAGGTCAGTATCAGAAAACACACACTTAACCCTGAAAACTGATAGAGGAAATGAAAGGAACAAATTGTTTTTATTGTCGGATTTGTTTTTGTTTGTGCAAAAAGTGTAATGAATTATAAAAACCTAATTTAATTACAAATATATTTATGCCACAGTTTAAAACTTTTGGGTCTGTATGATATTTTCGTATGGTACCTTATTCCTTTTATTTAGCATATTTTGTAACAATATAAAAGTATTATTCACGATCACATTTTGATCAATTTAATGCATCTTTGCTTAATAAAAGCATTAATTTCAATGCTTTAAAAAAAAAATACAAAAACTGCAAAAGTAGTGAATATTTAATATTTTTCTTCCAAATGTTGAAATACATTTAAATAACTTGCATTTTACATTTTTATAATGTAAATTAAACAAATTAGTTCAATTAATTAAAATAAATATGATTCGTTGTAATTTAAAAAAGTGAAAATATAAAGATTCATGACTTGAATTACTTTTTACTCAACTTTAAAGTTTCAATTTATTTCCAGGGTTAAAAAATAAGATTTATAAATCCCAGATTTTCTGCATCTGTTAATCACATGGCTTCAACATTACCCACACATGCCGCTTACCTTCAGGTGGTCGATTTGAGGTTGCCACAACCACGACTCCACACTTGAACAAACCCTCAAATAACTGCTTCAGAATCACAGCGTCAGCTATATCCACCACCTGAAGAAGAAAAAAAGACTATGATTATTATTCATTAAACTCAGCAAAATGCAGCATACCATCAGTTATGTTAGGAATAGGTCAAACAGAACTGTAATACAAACTAATGCGTATAAATGCAGTAAATAGGTTGGTTTTAATTTTTATGTTGCCATTAACGCAAACTATTTCGTGTGTTGTTTCTGTTTTGTCCTCTAGGCAGGACACTATGGGAGCGGGCACAGGTGTAATAGCTGGAGATGAGCGAGGAGCAACCTTTGGCCTTCCTCTGCCTTGAGCTGATTACCACAATTGTGTGCATGCATGTGCACTTGTGCATGCGTGTACATGTGAATGAATGAGCGAAAACCAGGTGTCGTTGCATTTGAAAACCGAAGCCTCGGCCAAGGTCCTTTGACATCACCCTCCCCAACGCGCTCGCACATAGACGCAGGACAGACACAAAGCCACTCCACCTGACTGTAAAATGGCCACACAGAACCGCGGCTTTCTGCTAGAGACAAGGACAAGTGGCAAAAGCGCTGAAAAAGGTAAATAATTGAATACATAAATAAATATATAAATAAACAAACAGCGTTTCGAGGTAAAATCAGTGGCACAATGACAGCCAGATGGCCACACAGAGACAAATACACACACACAGATGCGCGCCCATTGTGCTCTTGAGGGCCTGGCATGGCTGTCCCTGAATCTCAGAAGCGAGAGGATGAGTGGTTCTTTCATTATTATAATTTTCATCATCATCATTCATTATTATCATTTAAACGTTGCCTTTTTCACAGCAGCGAGCTGTTGCCTCACACACATCTGCAGCAACGCTGGGGCTGCTGACCCTCCCCTGACAAAAGGAGCCCTTTAGTCAATAACACACAATGAGATCGACCATGGTCAGCTCTCATCTTCTCCCACGTTTCTGCTACTTTTTCATGGTTGAAATGCATTTAGTCAAAATGCGTATAGAGTTTCTCCTTGCGTCGCATTAACACTTGATTAGCGTTTGCATATCTGCCAACGAGGAGCCAAATTTGGGGCCAGGGATGTTTTTGTCATGTAGAAGATCTCCTCATTCACCGAGCTCTACTATTCTTAGAAGGACACACTTATGACTGCCATACCCCCAGCATATGTTGTTTTCTTATATTGAAGTGTTTCCCTTTTTTGCATATTAAACCTTCGGCCTCATCAAGCTCAATTAGCATCTTCTATAGCAGCCTTACGTGGAGGCAAGGTGGAGGGCGTGCATGTGTGTTGTCGGAAGGGTGGTCGGTTACAAAGACGAGGTGCTACGGCATAAATTGGATCACATTTCCTTTAACCGTCCTCTTCTATTCTTCATTTGAAAGGAGTCATTTAATTATGACCTTTTCATCCGTCCTGTATTTGTTTTTTTGTTTGTCGCACAGGCACCGTGACACTCATGCGCGAGTTTGTATACACACACACACTTTCAGTCTCGGGGTATTGATTGCCAGGTTGAGTGCAAGAAAGCCCTCTGTGTGGCGTTGTTGTGGACGACAGCGAAAACAACGGCACGGATATTCAAATGAGCATCCAATTACGCCAGCAAAGAGTCACTTTTGTGTGGTGCACACGGGTGCCAAATTGCACTCTTTTGATCTTAAACCTTTACTTACACAACTCTGTCGATGAGTAATTTCACCCGGCGACTGACAGGGGCCTGAGACAATGCCTCAAGCGGTTTCTGCTCGCTCTTCCTCTTTCTATATCTCTCTTGGTCCTTCTCTCAATACCTTGCATTCATTAAGGGAGTGGAGAGGGACAAAAGGGGAAGGCTACAAATTACTGATAATGATGCCGGACTAATGAAGAGAATGGAGAAATTTCATTAGCATTTAAGAGGCATGGATGCATGCGACCCGCCATAGTCGCTCTCCATTACCCCTCACTCAAGGAAGCAAGAGGGGCCGACTGAAACTCGATGCCTCATTTGCATGCTTAAGTGGCAGTGGCTCCTGATTGGTAAGGGGCTGTCAGCTCCTCATTTATGCATCATAAACAAAATCTGTGTGCTTTCCATATTGCCTCGAGCGACGATTGGCGAAGTGAGCTTTCAGGCAATAATGAGAACCCATACTAAATAAATATATGAAAGCGATCAGGTCTGAGGTAAACATTTCAATTTAAAAGGCAGTAATAAAAAGAGCAGCCCTTCATCCTAAAGCAGTGAGAGAATGAGCTCTTGATTATACGAAATGAAGTCTACGCAGGTTATTTGAGTAGTGCATGTAATATTATTAAAATAACAGGACATTTTTAGAAAAATAAATAAATAAATAAAAAACACTGATAACGAACTAGAAAAAAAAGGTAATGATTTAGAGATGTTATTCTGTAAAGAAAATTTTGCATTTTTTTCTTTTTTTGGGGCTCACAAAGAATAACATTTTCTGTTTAATTCTACCTTTTTTAAAATCTCAATTATATGTGGCCTCAGCATGCATTTTCAGATCTGTGTGAAGGTACCCGACTCCACTAGATGGCTCCAAAATGAACAAGGCTTATATCTATGAAGAGCTATTCCAAACTCCAGTCAAATAAAGGACGTCAATATAAACATATGCACCTGCTGATTCTTGCTATATTTCTGCAGCTTATATCATTCCCCTCACTCATGCACTAACACACAGAAAATATGCATTCATTTGCAGCTTAGACATTTTTCAACAATTTTACAAACTCTTCACCCTCCCAATTTCCCTACTCCTGCCCTCACCTGAAACTCATCAAAGCATAGAAGACAGGTTTCCTCTGCGATCTCCATGGCAACCGGAAAGATGGGGTCATACATTGTCATTTTACCTATCCGTCGCTTTGGCAGGCTCTGTTTCAGTTTGTAGATCCCTGAATGCAGTGCACAAATTAAAGACAAAATAACACTATTCTATGTCTGTTTGTGTTATGTATCTGTTATGTATCAGTTTTAATTAATAATAATTTTTTTTAGCAAATTAATTTAATAATATGAAAGATTTTCATATTTATAAAAATTCTGCTTTGCTATCACAGGAATAAATTGTAATGCCATTTTAAATGGTATTTTTTATGGTATTTTATGTGAGGAAGGACAAAAACACCAAACATTTGAATATTGTATATGGGGATTTATGTATCCACAAGAACAGGCCACCTTGGTTTAGTTAGAACTTACTTCTATGTACGTCTAACATGAATGCATTGAAATGAACCCTCCTTTTTCTTCTGTTTTCCACAAATGAGTAAAAAAGATCCATCAGCATTGTTTTTCCAGTGCCTATTGATTATGAAACAAAACACAGAATAATCATTAATTGACCTCTACAATGTAAAGTCGAGTCAAATCCCTCCAAACTCAATATGTACAGCATTTTGCTGCCATAGCTAAAAAATGAACTTAAGCTTACCAACTTCACCATGGAGATAGTATCCGTGGGGAGGATGTGGCTTTATGAACTCCTGTAAAATAAATGCAAATGTTACCATCTTCTTTAACAAAAGCTGGTTTGCTTCAGCATATTTTAGCCTACGTATCTTATATAGGAAATATTTAAGAAACTCTTGGTGACTTATATGATTAAAAAAATAGTTCACCCAAAAATGAAAATTCTGTCATCATTTACTCACCCTGAAGTAATTCCAAACATGTATACATTTCTTTGTTCTGCTGGCTACCAGGCTGTTTTGGGTCACCATTGACTCCCCATAGTAGGAAAAAAAATAATATGGGAGTCATTGGTGAGCCAAAACAGCCTGGTTACAAACTTTCTTCAAAATATCTTCCTTTGTGTTCGGTAGAACACAGAAATTCATTCATTATTAGTAAATAAAGACAGAATTATCATTTTTGGGTGAACTATTCCTTTAAATGCCCTTGACTCAAAGTTTCCAAACAATATCCTCAATGCATTCAACTTTCAGAGTACATGGTGTTTGATGAGCCGGTCCAGAACCGTCTGTGGCTGCAGACAATTGATCATTCAGGACAGAGAGCCGACAACCTTATGCCCGTATTCAGATTTTTTTTCTCCAGTGGGATGAATGCCGTTTGAGCAGTGAGGCGCAGCGTTCTTGGATGACAGCGTGTGACTTCTCACTGACTTCCAGAACTCTCTGTAGCTCGTTATTGTGGCTTGTGGCAGTGGTCCAGTCACGGTAGAGTGGACAAACACAGTGAAGAGACTGAGAGAGAGCGGACACAGGCCCTGTCAGGGACGGGTCCACAAGGTGGAGTCATGCTCTACACTTTCACAGGACGCAGCCAAGGGGAAAAAGTTCACATGCCAGCACTCTTAGGCTCTGTTTTCCACTCTCTTTTACAAATGAACTGTTGTTTGCTCTGTTAATACTTTAAATAAACAATGACTTTGGAATTATAATTCATTTAATGGGAAGAGTAGCTTTGCTTATTATAATAAGTGCTTTACAGTAATGTAAAAACTAACAGTATGCATTTATTCACTTACTCACCCTATGCACCAAAGCACTTCACCCCTTTTGTCCTAAATAATCAACACAAGAGAATGACGCTGTACATGTTTATGTTTATTTCCCCATATTAAAAAGTGGAGCTGGGAATCTCTTTCCCAGACAATGGCGACCCCTCATTACTGAGGCGAGGGATAGGTGGGGTGTCCTGACTCAGTAGGGGGCCATGCTGTGATCCAGCAAGTGCTTGGTCTGGTCTTTCCTCCCACTCTCCACCCCCACAAACACAAACAGGCTGAAGCTGCTTTGACCTACAAACAACAGTCCCACGGCAAATTAGGCAATGGCACAGTGTAAGCGCTGAGGTCTGACTGAAGGTTGGACTACTAAGCTTTTTCTTCACTGTAAACATTCACAGATTTCACTGCTCAGTTTGGCATGTATAAACCCATACCTCTTTTGTGTTGTCAACATCTCTGTCTTCTTTTTCAGTTGACATCCGTTCTTCAGGACTGCAAAGCTTTACTTTACTTGTATTATTCTTCAGATCTGAGGTGAGTAGACTATGTGAAGAGTCTTCGGGTTGAGGGAGAAGGATCGGGATGTTGGTATAGTCTGTCATCACTCTTTTTAACTGTTCTAACTGAAGAAGTGCTGCTCTTTGTTGATCATCCCCTTGCAGTGAACCGGAGCAGACAAGGTTGTCATAGTGGTCGATGAGTCCGCCATGAGCAGCCCAAGGTGCTGACACAGATGCATGTCCTGCAAAAAAGTTGAGAACAACAAGAATCTATTTAGTTTTTAGTTTGTTTTACAATGCCTATATCAAATAATACTTAAAAACAGCACTGCACCAACATACAATTATCAAAAAGAATAAAACAATAACACCTCAATCTGTATGAAAAATATTCTTAAGCCTTAAGAATCTTATTATGCTTATTATTATTAATGTGTTTAGGAGATTTGCACTAAGCGATTTCTTAGCAAGACATCAAATCCAAAAAAAAACCTCTTGAGAAATAAAAACATTTTTAAATAAATACAATGCAACACACACACACACACACACACACACAGACAAAAGATTAATAGCATGGTCACTCTCAGAAATATACCTTTCAGTGAATATATTAAATCATATTTATAAGAGAAGATAAACAACAAAGTTCTCCCAAAGAGATTTAACTTGATTACACATAAAATAGCCTACTGTCACAAGTCGAGGTTGCAGAAATGATAGTCTTTACTAAGGCTTAAACAAAGGCTTCTTTTTAATACATCAGTGCATGAATTACATGAATACCTCATAAACGTAACCTTAAAGGTGCCATAGAATGCATTGAGTATATGAATATTTTTAATTGTTCTCTGATATGTACATAGAAGGTATGTAGCTTAGGTAAGGGGGAAAAAATGCCCAGAAACAGTTTTACAGGTCCATTTACAACCCTAGAATTTGACCCTAGAATGAAACAGTCTGTTTTTG
>JAUMHQ010000083.1:13177052-13194325 GCA_032361165.1 Enteromius paludinosus
CATAATAAACAAACACAGCATAAACGCATATATATTGTAAAGAAAAACTTATTTTGGATGCGATTAATCGCGATTAACCTTTTGACAGCACTAAAATGTAAGAAAATAATTTATTCAAAAGTAACTTGGTCAAGAGCTGTCGTTCCAATTACAAGCTATGGTTTAGCGAAACTTGGCCAGCCTAAAAGTTGCTTAGGAGAAGTGTGTGAAGAATTTAGAAAAAGTGAAGCATAAAAAAAAACGTTAATACAAAAAAACCCCAAAAATATTCCACAGCATTTAATATATGGTGCGAAGACAAATGAGACACCCTTTAGAAGCCAGCAAGACTGAACATGAATAAGGTGAATGGTGTAATGGTTTCTATCCTCTTACCCTAACCCTACACCTGAAAAAAACCCTCACACAAAACTTTCTGCATTTATCGATTTTCAGATATTGCCATCTTCCACAGCCAAACAAGTTCCTCATGTCAGATACACAGCAGAAAGGCGCAAACACCAGCGGAAATATCATGACATGTCTTCACCTGAACGTGCAGGTCAGCCAGGAGACTGCATTTGGCACTGATCCACATTTTGTCAAAAACTCTGATGATTTATTTGGTTAGTAAGGCTTCAAATAGGCAACACATATTCACTATTAATGAAAGGTCTTCCTTAAACATTCTTCTAATTGACCGTCACAAAGAAGCGCCCTCCAGAGTAAGGCTTTAATATGTGCTTTAAAAGTACTAACAAACAGTCCATATGCTTGTAACATGCATGTTCGTTAAAAGTGAGAGTTGTTGCTTTAAAAACATGTTAGTGTCGAGATTCAATACTGCAATCAGCTCAGATGACAACTCAAATTGAAAACGATGTAGGAAACACTGAAGCATGCTGCTGCTCCATCTAGACTCAGAACAACGATTCACACATTTCATTTATTCCTTCATTTCCCATTACTTGGTCTTCAGAACACCTTAAAATTAAAAATCCTAAAACCGGCACAAACTCGGTATTTACTTTTTAGCATTGTCCAGGGGCCTGTTTCAGTAAGGAGGTTCAACCCACTCGAAGTTTAAACTTGAACTTACCAAGAGATTAAAAACTCAGTTTTGGGTTTCAGAACAGCTGATCTGAGTAAGATCAATCAACTCTGAGTAGACTAACTCAGAGTTAAGCGTGTACACCGCGACTCTAAAAAGCCATTATCAATGAGCGCAGATATTTCACGAGTTGGCGCTTTCTCATTAATGCGAGGGAAGATATGAGTGCTAAATTAAAGCAAATTTGGCGAGCTGTCCTGGAGAACGGCAGGACCCAAACCCTACTAAACCGGACCTTTCACTGCTTTCTCGAGTTTGACAAACCTGCCATTTTGAAACAGAAAAGTCAGAGTTTCACTTATTTCAGGGTTAACATACTCTGAGTTTTCACTTAATCTCTGTCCTGAAATGGGCCCCAGGTATTCACTTGCATCTATACCCACTCACTCAGTGTGCTATAAACCTGCTTTAGGGGGTGAGTTAAGGGCTCTGTTGTAATGGTTTACTGTTTACTAACCACTTTATTTACTCTCAACAGCCTGTCATCATATATTGACGTCACATGTGAAAGATAAACCGTAGGAAAAGTGAAAACCAGAGTAGATCAAGCCTCATGAAACATGATCATAACTTATTTTTCGCACTACTAGCAATTTCTTTCACACAAGGGCACAAATGATGAAAACAAGTGTGTGAAAAACAATGTTTGGACGGTTACTTTGGAAATGTAGCAGGTTACAGATTACATTAGTTCTTCTGTTTAAAATAAATATAAAGTGGTGTAATTATTTCAACCGCCTATGCCTATGTTTTCTAAATGTACATTTTTTAAATAATTTAATTTGTTTCAAAACAGAATCATTTTGAAACTTTTAAAGCAGATCACGATCGCACAGAAAAATTGAACAGTTTCACTTCTATGAGTTTTTGTAGTACATCAACAAGGATTGCTTGTCATTCTTCCTTTTGGTTCGTTGGTCACAACGTTGCCGAGCTAGTCATTCACGTTTTCCACTACTGATCAGAGATGTTGTTCCCTCACCTTCCTTCTGGCTGGAGTGTGTGAACGAGTGCAGTGCAGCAGACACCGTCATCCAGTGGAGCGTCAGGAGCAGAGGGGACAGCATCACGCTTCTGTAAAAACACACACACCCAGCAAATGAACACATCTTCACTGACACATCCTGTACCTGCAACAGTACACAGTCAGCACTGCAAACATCGACTGGCAGTGATCTGTTGACAAAGGCTGACGGGAACTGGAAATACCAGAACACACACACACACTCTAATAGTTAGACAATACTTTACTCTAACAGTTAAGAGTGAGGCTTATCTTGAAATGATGGTAAAACCTCAGGAGAAAAACCTTCAGTCATTCACTGCTTGCTGGAGTCAGTCACGATCATCATGGATGTCAAATCACACACGCAACAGATGAAGCACTTTGGCAGTTTGGGGACTCATTCTCTCTCATTATTGATGATATTCCTACTGCAAACCACCCAAATGGTTGGAAAGGGAACGTTGAGTGCAAACATGTGACCCCTAAAGCTATTTAATAAAAATCTCCATGAGTTTACTATTCAGTCGCTCTTCAAAGATTTGTTTGCACAAACCGTGAAGGGAGTGTTCAGTCAGAGAGGTTAGGTCTGTCAGCATTTCCTCACCCTCATGTCCTTGAAACCAGCAAGACTCGACAAACATAAAGACGTTCCGAGGAGCCAAACAACACTGAACCTCACAGCGTACACTGTATGAAAGTCTAAAAAGTCGTAAAGGGTTTGCAAGTAGGTGAGAGAGTGTAAATGAATGCTTAAAAAACCTGAAGAGGAATACATGCAAGTCTTCATTAACGACGAAGATCAGCTCTTCCTCACACATCAGAGCAGAGGATAGTATCACTTTGACCTTCATGATATTAAACAGTATTGTAATGATTTTCTAGAAAACACACAATGACAGTAGTCCCAGGCAGTTTCATATCACTTCACCGAATGACTTCAGTTACTTCAAAGCGCTTTACAGACAATGATACTGGCCAAACCAATAAACATAGGAAACAATAGGAATATTTCTCCGGCTCTTTCACCGACACAATGATATTGGTGCTAATGTTGTTAGCGCTCATCTGATGATTTTATCAGTAAAATAGTTCAGCAACTTAAAAGCTTTGTGACATTTCTCACAAGTGAGGTAACAGCGGTGTTTTTGTGGCGAACAAAGCAAATGTTTGTGAGAAAAAAAGAGCGTAGAGATTCTCTATTAGAAGAGAGGAGGCAGCTGAGCATTTCTGAGAGATGTCCGCACAGAGATCTTTCACACACGTGCTTTCTCTCTATCTAATAACTTGATTATTAGCTAGATTAATGAATTAGTCTGCTATCAGGATGCTCAAGCCTGTTACTCTAGAATGACCTTTAGGAATTAGCAACAGAGTTACTGTGTGTGCTAATGGCTTTTAGTATTTTTCAACACAGTCTCTTATTCCATACTTAAAGTCCTTGTGAAATCAAAATTGACTACATTTATTTTGTTAGCTCACATCACTATTTTTGTGGTTCATCTGTGCAAATCAATCCACATTGACATCAGTTTGAGGCTCGGGCATGAGTATGACATCATGAACCATGCCCCACCAACTGTCATGTTCTTTCTGAGTGAAACGCCTACTTTACAGTACTTCATCCAATCCATTCCCAGCACACTGCCTTAGAAAAGTGTTAAAGAGTTAACGCGCAGCTGATATTAGAGGTGATTCTGATTCTGAAGAGTTCAGTCCACTCTTTCTGAACGCTAAATCTCACTGTTATGTGCGACGCGTCTCATGGTCAGGAATAGGCTTTATACACGCTCCCTAAATCTTTCATAACTGTGTCATCACATGAATATGTTCAGCCAACAATTGTTTACTTCAGAGACCGTCTCTGCATTCGATGAATAAATAGTGATAATGTTCAGTGCTTTGCTACAATCTGTATTGTTAAAAGCTCTAAATAGATAAAAGCGACTGATTGATTGACTTACATTTATTACATAAGAGACCTCCACTTCTCATATCTTGCTCTAATTAAAAAATCATTCAGTTTTGGTTTGTTTTCAGCCAGTTTACTGAAGTTCACTGAAGGCTGTATATCATGCTTGCTCACGTCTCTCTCTATCATCCCTGGGCGACTCACCTAAACCTGACATTTAGTTCCCAACCTTTTTTCTTATTTATTTATTTTTTTTCAGTAGCGATAAGTTATACCTGAAGCCTTAACGTTAAATAATCACAGTTTAAGGCAAAATACTTTTGAAAGACACTTGTTATCACCCTTGAACAATTTAATTCTGTACTTCTTGATATACATACCAATAATGACTCACGATCAGCATATACATGATACCAGCGTGTCTTTGAGCTGCACGTTAAACAAGTCTGTTTAGCAGTCAGCAGTGTTAGACTCGACTGCACTGGTCTGTAGCTGTAGACTCTTTAACATCCGTGGCCTTTCCTTCTCAATGCCGCTGGAACATGCGAGCAGTTCTCTTGCTGAAGCTGGACATCAGAACTCTAAACCAGTGGATTCTCCCTCCTTCACCCATACAGTAATGGTGTCAGTATCGCTCTGACACTGCGCTCCTGTACTCATACTCATTAAAAACCAGACGCTGACACCACAACGCGTGAGAACAGATGAAGAAACACCAACAACCGAGAGCAGGCCTTGGAGATTAAGGATATCTATAAATGTAATTAATGTTCAACCCTCAGCGTTCACGCCTGTGTAACATGTGTGTGAGCTGATAAGCCACGCATGCTGAGAGGACTGAGAGAGCGCTGGCGGACATGTGCCAGCCTGTCAGCCGGAATTCCTTTCTCACTGACATCCCTGGAAACTTTATAATTAGTTCAGTCAAAACAAGCAAGAAAACATTGCACAAGTTAAGTAACGTATCATTTAAGAGCGAGGATCTTGCCTGATCTTGATCGCTGCTCACTTACTGGGCACATGCATCATTTGGATTAAAACTAAATTGTAAAATATAAAACGTAGGGGCATTCACTTTGTTTTAAAAGTCAAGCATGCGCAGCTATATTTAAAATGAAAGTGAAACTAGCAGTCTGTGTAAAATGCACTAGTTTCCAGTAATGGAGCAACTCTAATATTCCTTTGAATAAAATAAACAGGGAAAGTATTAGGAGCTTGCACACTGAAGGAAGTATCATAATATATCCCTGGTTAAAACAGAACATCAGTTCATAGATGACAGATATTAGGCTGTAAGATCATAAACAAGCACATTGCAAAGGTATTCCTACTATGACTCAATAACTGAGGATTGTGCATCTGTTTATGATTCCCAGGAAAACCGTTGCCTCATAATTGTGTCTGGTGTGTCAACGGTAATTTACGAGCATATTTATAAAATCTAAAACACTACGTCCTCAGAGCTTGAGCAGCGCTTACTCAGAGTAAAAAGATGTGAATCTAAAGTGACTTTAAGGGTGGGAGGAAAACACTGATTCTCCTGTGTATTGTGATCCTCTCTTCAGTAACTCTGAATCCGAATCTATTCTGAGCTTGTGTTTTGAGGAATGTTCATATGACTTTTTAAATAAGTCATGATCTGTAAACGCGAAACACCTGTTTCCATTGCAGTTTTGTGAATTGCCTGAACAACCACCTCATGTCAGTGTAGGAAGCTTTTTGTGATATTTGGGAGTTTTTGCAAAATTGGTGTGTTTGCAATTAGGCATATTTTCAATTCGCAATTTTAATTTGCGCAATTTGAAGGTCAGTGTGTGCTTTCACCTGCTGTTATTTCAGCATTTTACTTTAGAGATAAATTAGATATAAAATGTATACGACACTGTAGACATGTGCGTAATATTACAAAAACGAGGATGAATGATGTTATCGTATTGACATGATAATCTTAATCTAAACGAATCGTTAAACCAGGGCTGATACTCACTCATTTTAAGATGAGAGAACTTTCACAGACATTCCAGCTATAAACCAGCTCTATCTCTATAAACGAGTGTGAGAAGACAAGCGCCACCACCCCCATGCTTTCTTTGACTTCAAAAAGTTTATGTATTGAATACAGAGAGAATCAGTCCTCTACTGACACACCAGATCACTGCTGATCAGCAAACGTAAACTACCTTTAACTAACCTCAGCTGTAAGAGTGACTCAGGTAACACTAACACCTATTGACGGTGGCTTTGGGTTACTGGAGAACATCTGACCTGGGAGTGTGCTGCTTCTATCCTGATCAGATGTCCCGTGGTTTGACAGGTGTTAATTACAGCCTGTGAATGTGAGCAAACGCATCGGACCCATCAAAACATCTAGATGAGACACATCTCTGACTGACTGCTCTTGTTGTTGCTGAGTGACCTTAGGGTACTTTTAACATCTGAGAACACGTCCAGTGACTGCAAAAAACTATTAAGCTTTGAGCCCAAGACACATTACAGGCTTCTGTGCGGTCTCAGACCAAACATCGTCATCGTGATCATCACGCAGTGTGTTAGCTATCGTTCACGTTTACAGACCACAAAATAAAGATGTGACATGAAATCAACACGACATGGCACTAACATGAAACTGCTTAGCTCAAGCTCTTTTCCACCACTTCCACTTTATCTTCAGCAAACATAAAAAATACAATTGATTTATCATGTTCTTTTTGTTTACCACTAGCGAATGCTGATGACGTTTTATTCCTCTATGAAAATAGATGATATCATCACTACGCTGCTGCTCAAAAGCCGTAAAACTCAACTGTCAGACTCTAGGCAAGTTGAAAATGAGCCTAGGGAAGTATTTTCAAAAAGGAGAATGATGTGAAGGCAGTACAAAAAAGAAAAACGTATACAGGTGTTTAATTGTAATGGAAAATAAAATAATTCTTCCCAAATAAATAATGCTTTTAAGCCACACTTCAAAAGTGATTTGGGTGTGTTATTGTGATCTGGATCTGCATTCTCACACAGACTGACCAGCAGGCTCAAATGCCATATACATGCAGAAACTAAAAACATAACTGTGACGGTTTTCAGCCTGCAAGCTCAAGGCTCACGAGATTAAACTATTTATTTATCAAATGCAGAGACGGTCTCTGTAGTCAAAATGATGGTAATCACTGGAAATCAGGTGTCCCCAACTAAGCAAGCCAGAGGAGACAGCGGCAAGGAACCAAAACCCCATCCGTGAGGAATAAAACCATGCACATGAAGGACCTCTGTGATTCAGGTTTAATAGAATTTTTGCATCCAAATGTGTTATATGACACACACACAAACAAATCTCCAACTGTGTGACACCCCTCAGCCAGATTAATGCACAATATTAAAGATATAATGAGATACTGTCATTTCAAAGATAGATTAGGTGTTTAATGTCCAAACGGGATCCATGACACTGAAAGACTAACTTGTACTTAAGCACATTTACAGCAATTTACAATAAAAGAGCACTTAAGCTATTTGTCACAGAGACAGCTATATTCAGACCAGTTCATACCAGTTTATCGGAGCGTTAGCCATAGCAATGGGGAAATGCATGAAGTCTGCTTGAGTATGTAGAGAAGAAGCTTTACAGACCTTTAAGATCAGCAGGAACAAGTGCAATAAAAGCCACAGCTTCAGACAGAGGCAAACACACTTAACAACTGAACATCTCTACCTTTTTGAACCTGACTCCTCTCTTTCTCGACATTCACGACGGTAAGGCTCCCTGAAGGGACACAACTCTTGCTGATTGTTCACTCTTCAGTCGGATGCAGTAGTAACGTGTGCGTTTTGCACACACCTCGTCAGGTAATGTGCTGCTTTTGTGTTCATGAAGATGACCTTCCACATGAGATAATGGAATAATCGTGATACAGCATATCATATGACAGCAGCTTTCAGAGCCGCCGGAAAGCTCTGGAAACTCAGTGAGTCCCTGCGAACGAGACTCAAACCTGTCAGACCAGATTCCCTCCCACATGACAGCAGGAAGCAGGGCTCGGCTTTAACAAATGCAGGTGGATTTCAGCTGTGGCGGGAACAGTCACTCCCACTAGCCACTCTATTAGCTTGAATGTTATATACAGTAACAGGGCTTGACGTTACTTTTTCAGAAGAAGCCCATAAAAGTTTTAAGGGGCGCAGTGAAAATGTATTCAATAAATTTGACCTAATCAAAAGCAGACTGAGTTCATTCATTGTAATACAATAAATACATTAGGGTTAGGGCTGCAACTAACGATTATTTTGATAATCAATTAGTTGGCTGATTATTTTTTTGGATTAATCGGATAAAAAAAGCCCAATTTTCTTCTTTCTTTTTTTAATTCACAAAAAAACTGCAATTTCCTTCTATAACTTTCATGACAGCTTGTATTCTTGCTGGCATTGGTTATGTACTTTTTGACTGTAATAGGGTATCGGGGGAAAAAAAAAAAGTATAATATAAAATAAAGTGCTTGACAATTTTTTTTTTGTCTTTTTTCAGATAACAGCAATAATTATATCACTAGAAATAGCCAACTACGGTTAAACAATTCTAAAGAACATACATAGCCTGTTGGAGGACTAACCAATACAGAAGTTTAGAGCAGCTGTGGCACAAAGCTTACATATTGTCACAGCCAGCTGGATGTGCCAGCCCAGATCAGGGGATGGCACTCCAGCGCCCAACGAACTCTCTTGTGTTTTGTGTCTGTTTTCATTCATGGACCTCACACACGAACTCATGCCACCGCCCTGCTCGTTTGTTGTCAGGGTGTTTCATTGTTGTCTCCGCCCAGTTGCCCTGGATGTCTTTGTGTTGCTGGTCAATGTTTGGATGTACCCCGTTTTCTCCCTGTGTCCAGCCGTTCGTGTTGTCCCGTGTTTCCTTGTGCATTGTTGTTATTGGATTTACCCGTTGCCGACCCACGCTAGCCTTCCTGGATTATTCTATGTCTCTGCCTTTGATGTACCCATTTGCCGTTATCGACCCTGCCCATTTGTATTCTGCCTCTTGTCAATAAACTGTTTGCAAATGGATCTGAACGTTTCCTCGTCTCTGAATTGTGACTGTCATGCAGTGAGTCCGGATGAAGAGATGGAAAAAAAAATGAAAAAGGATGATGGCTTACTCACGAGCACTTTCGTGCATGGGTAGTTTTATTCACAGTGCCAAAAGTCCAGGCAACTACAGTGAAGAATATATACAGATGATCTCAAGGATATATACAAAGTATCAAAAAAAAAAAAAATAATTAAGTGTCCCCGTAATTCAAAAGGCTTAAAAAACATACTAAATTGTGGGTTTTTTTGAAAATATAGTTTCCTGTAAGGGGTAGGTTTAGGTGTAGGGTCAGTGTAGGACAATACCACATACACTCTGTACAGTAGAAACACCACTACACCTATGGAGAGTCCCCATAAATCACAAAAACCAACATGTGTGTGTGTGTGTGCGCGTGTGATAAAGATGGATATAAAAACCTACTATGACGTAAATGGTTTCCCGCTGTTATCACGTGTTATCAGCACTGACCATGATGACAGGAAAATACCCATGCTCACCTCTAACAGCCTTAAACAGTTCACACCAAACTCCTCTCGACAAACTTATCCTTCCGAGTGTAAATCTGAAAAGACATCTCGTTGTCCACCGCAACCTGTGGGCCGCCATATTTATTCAAAAACCTGTAACTTTATTGAGCTCTGTACAGCAACACCTAATATCCCTTTATGGTGAACAGACACCGCTAACGTTATCTACTCGGCATGTTGCTCTTTCACGTATAAGTTACAAACACGTTACAATACATAAGTCATTAGTTTCTATAAACATAAACGGAGGCTAACTCAAATTCATAGCTTATGCGATAATAAATGCGAATATTTATAAACAATATTTTGAGAAACTATAATTTTTGATAACACAGATTAACTAAAAGTGCACTATTCTTGCTAACATTACAGAATGCAACATAAACGCTGTTTATTACCCTACAGACGGTTATAATTCATTCATAACCTATAATATTTTCAACTTTACCCTGAAAAGTACACTGCTCGTCATGACAGCGTTAATCCAATCAAAGCCCTGGGATATTACCACGTGACCGTGTTGGCATGTCACATGTCAGCTGTTCCTCAGCTGATCGGAAGTGCAATCGATAGCTGCTTGTTTGCTCAAACCTGTGACGGAAAGCCATGGCTGAGGCCATAGCAGACACAAGAAGGCTGTACACTAAACCACAAAACCTGAGCGATGCGTATGGGCCACCGAGTAACTTTCTAGAGATTGATGTTTCCAACCCCGAGACGGTTGGCGTCGGTCGGAACAGGTTTACGACATATGAGATCAGACTGAAGGTGAGCTAGCCAGTGCTGGCCTGATCAGACATCACACCCTCTCAGACACACCGAGCTGTTCTTGCTGAAGCTTAAATACGCTCTAAATGTGATTAAAACGAGTGCTAATGTTATAGATAGATCATAGTGTAGCCAAGCTAATGCGTCCCGGTGTAACTTTGTAGAACTTGAAGGCTTGCTAACTATTTCTTTGACGGTGTTACTGTTCAGCTTTGTTTTGTTTTGATTTAGCAAAGCATTGAGCATACCCTCATGTTTATCAAACCCATATAACTTACATTCTTTCTACAGCAGAACACAAAAAGAGATGTGACTGAAGCTGTCATTGTGTCTAGGAGTACGCTTTCATTGTATGGAAATCATATTCACTGAGAGGTGTAACTGAAGCTGGCATTTGTTAACAATCTGCCGTTCTTTTGTGATGTCTAATAAGAATGAATGTAGATTTGGAACAGAAAGTAGATCAGTTTTTTGGTGAACTATCCCTTTCATTTCTCCTTTCGCCATTGACTTAAATATTAAACCCCAGTGTCTAATGATCAACTGTGTAGTGCAGTCAAGAACACCGTATAGTTGGTATGTGTCGAATTGGCATGAGAGAGTTTTGAGACTAGTTTCAAGCAGTTTCCATTTCGATCTCAAAAATGTAGTCTGTGTGACCACACCCATTCGTGAAAACCCAAGATAATAGTGCTTATGATAATGATAAACCTGGTTAACGCTAAAGTGCTGTGCACATCTTCTTTATCAAATGAGACCTTTCAGTTTGCTATTTAAATGCCTTATTTTAATTATAATGTGTTTTCCTCATTCTTGTCCTCATGTGTACCCAAGTTAAGCAGAATTGGTTTTACGTGAGTTTCAGTAAGTTGTTTTATGATCAAATTCTTCTGAACTGGCTGTGTAGGTTATTGTTATTGCATCAACGAATTTCCCACACTTAGACATGAGTCAGCCTGCTTGTATTTGTGCTGACAAAATGCGTACCCTCGTTTGTTGGCCAAATTATTCTGAATGCTAAGAGGAAGTTTTGAACAGTGAGACACACCTGGCTGCCATCTGCTTTGCATATGTATGTTTGTGCGCTGTTATGCATGGAATTGACCTGAAAAAATGACTGACTGGCCAGATAGCATGCAAACCTCTCAAATTCCAATGTTCAACAGGTGATGGTATGGTGCATGTAATTAAGATTTGTTGGATGTTCATTTACCCGTCAGTGAAATGAATGCAAAATCCACATACTATGACCAAAGTCAACTTGGTATGGTATGTTGCATAAGAAGTGCCTACTTTTTATTCAGATGCCAAAACTGAGCAGTGTTGCAATTTAATGCAGATGATATTATTAATCTGGTTAATAATTAAGATGCAATTCTGATACAATATAATGTCAAGTCGCTCTAAACACTATAGCAGACAACTTTCAAACTTCTTTCAACGCTATAAAAAAATGCACTTTCTGTTTTGCAATACTATAAATTACTTGTATCTTCTTTTATAAATTACTTTGAATGCATGAGAAACAAATCATTTAGGCCAAAATCACCAGGTAGACCAAATTAAAAGCAAGCTGACTCATTTTGTCAGCTTAGTTTTATGGACAGTATTTTTTCCCTGAAATGCAGTGGGCATGGTTAAGTAATTACTTTTGGATGATTGGTTGGTGTAAGTTGTGTAATTCGCCCGTGCAGTTTTAGAAGATTTTTAAAACTAAGCAAAAAAGTAAATAAAAAATAGGACAGAGACTCGTATCGATCCAGCTGCATTGTTGTTTTCTAAGAGGCTTTTATGTCCTACTGATGTCTCGGTTCGGTGCATGCATGTGTCGCACGGTTTGACGGTTCATGACATGCGCAATGTAGGCTTGTGCCCCCGTATGTGACGTCAGTGTGTTTCCCTTTCGCGCAAAAGAATTGAGGTGTGTAAGGTGTGGAGTGAGTGCTGCAGGTCATAATACTGTACGTGTAGAAATGGCAAGTGGGAGAGAAAAGGAAGGCTGCCCGGAGTCGGAGGATGCGCCAGCGTCGTATAAATCTGGTGTGTGGGAACTAGGGTTGGGTCGATAGACGATGGCATCGTCCATCGCCGATGGCCGAAAGACATCACTTACCTGAGCCGGTATCGCGATCCGCCGCAGCAGCAGCAACCAGCTCGCGAAAAACACACTTAATCTACGGCGGCAAATCTATGCTTTTAATAATTGAGCGCACACCACTGGTGCTGGCGAGCGCGGGAAATAATTTCCGTGAGAGGAAAACAGATGTACATGCAAAGAAACGGGGCCGTGAGCTCATTTCAAACCGTCGCTCGCACAATTCAAGCACTTGCACATGATCATTCCTGCACTCATTTTCCTCACCTCGCGTTATTTTTGTAAGTTGTGGGGCGGGCTGGCTTTGTGTGCTAAAAAGGCACATACATTCATGTAGATGGCAATACAGGTTCTCCTTTTTTTGCCAAATAAAAGAAAAGCATGTTGAAATCATCATGTCTTTCCTCTTGCTGTATCTAAATCTCACCTAGCTTTTCCTCTCAATAATGTGCTTTAAGTCAAGTCAAATTCAGTTTATGCATGATTACATGATATAACTCTTTAAATACTGTATCCTAAGTTGTGGATAATTAAGCTATATATCATATGCTGAAGTACATATCTGGAGTGTTTAATATTAAAAGAAAAAATAACAAGCACCGCACCGAACCGAAAACCTTGACCCTAAAACCGTGATACAAACCGAACCGTGGGTTTTGTGAACCATGCCACCCCTAGTAGCTGGATACATTGCATTACTGTTATTTTCCATGAAGTTGAGCTCATCTTTGACCTTATCACGAACAGTCGATGTTGCTCAGATTGCAGAAATCACCAGAAATATCTTTGTGTGATTGTCTCTTTAGCAAGAATGCATACATTGCCTAGTTAGAAGTCATCTTAGTGGTTTACTTTGGGGAAACAAAAGATTGCGCTGACTGTTGTGCACTTGAGCAAGGCCCTCGCCGTCCCTACAGCTTAACATTGCAACATTACCTGAAAACAGTGGAAATAAATTTCACAGGTGTTCTTTGGTTTTCTATTCTATTCTATTCTATTCTATTCTATTCTATTCTATTCTATTCTGTATACATTTTTTAACAACAGTGTCCCCTTGCCTTCAGAAGTTTTGAAAACGGACGAAATGTTCATCAGGTTTTATTGTAAAACTCTTCCCATCTAATTCACTTTGTCTTCCCTAAATAGCCCAAATTCTCCTTTTGAAATGCAATACTTTTTGAATTTAAAGTGCTCGCCTAAGGAGGCGGAGGCGCAGATAAGACATTTCAAAACCCCTCACTGTCCTAAGCAGTCATTTTCCACAGCTGATGAGTTGTGACAGGTGCTGTTGTGTCTGCTAATAGGCCACTGTCTTCCCAGCTTTCCTATAGTATTTTTAGCTTTCTCCTACCTACAGAGCGAGCCACCGCCTGCCATTAGCCCAAATCTAAAGCTACTGTACTTGATTAGCGTATAATAATTAGCATATGCGTGTAATCAGTATTATTGTGTGTCTCTGAGTCGGCGGTGACCCTGCTTTGCATAAGGGAACACCCCACACATCCCTCTCACGCTATCGCTCTCTCGCTCTAGCCCTCAAGACGGAGAGAAAGAGCGGAGCTGTCAACTTTTGATTTGCTTCTGAAGTAGCCCGATCGCAACAATGAGAAGCGATAAAGAGATTCTGTTTGTATTTGTCATAGTAACACTGCCTGTGTTGATTACATGCTTTTGCGTGCCAAGGGCAGCATCTTTCTTTGACGCTCTTCCGCACCATCCACGCACGCTTTCTCTCTTTCGCTCGGTGGCCAACCATTATCCTTTCCATCGTCATATCCCACATCCCATGGATGATCCTGGCATGGTAAGTGAGAGAAAGAAGCCAAGCCATATTTGTGTGTGTCTTGGAGAGGGAACAAGAAGCTTCTTAATCCCTTCTTTTAAAGTGGAACGTGTGAATGACTATGGGGGTGCAGACCTCGTCTTAACCCCCTGCCAAACCCACCCCCCACTGGATGGCACAAAACATGCCCGTCCCCCATCACCCGCTCCTCTGGTCTCATCTCGGGACGAGCATGTCTCTTAAAGTTTGTTCGGCTTTTTATTCACCTGTAACGTTTAATGGTAATGTTTATTCACGCTCATGCCATTCCAAACTGATTATCAAACTGTCAGAATGGAAAAAGTTAATATTTTAAACATTACAAATCAGGAACATGAGCATTGTCTGATTTATAGGCATAGTTTGATGTGTGAGTACAATTTTGTCATCAGTAGATCAATTAATTCCGCTTCCAAAACCAAAACTGAATGACTTGTTTGTGAACTGACTGAATGTGTAGTTGCAGACGCTAACCTAAATTTAGTCTGTTTAGTCTTATCAAGCTGTCCTATGACTTCAAAAGACATAAAAATGTGCCATAAGAGTTGCATGCACCATTTTTATGACACTCATGGGCTTTTGCATCATTTTGACGCTAGAAAAACTCTGTATCCGTTCATTCTGGGTGTGTTGGAAAGTGGGCACAGTATAATTCCTTAGGGCTTTGCTAAAGAAAGTAAGTCAAACAGAATTGGAACGACATTAAGGTGAGTAAGTGGTAGTATAATTTATTTCTTTGGGGAGAATTGTCCCTTGTAACTTACAGCAAGTATGCGTCTGTTACGGTCATTTTTGATCAATTTGATGCATGATTTATCAAACTTGACAGGTCTGTTTACAATGAATCAACTCCATGGAATAAGCCCCAATGTTGGAAATTTCTATAAATTTTTAGCAAAAATAAATTGTACAAACATGAATTTCATAAATTCAGCCAGTTCTATTAATATTCCACAATATAAATTTTTTCATTTGCTTTTTAATAAAAAATTGGTAAGCATAAAAAAAAGTTACCAAACCCAAAGTTCTACTTTTCTACTAAAGTGTAGTTCTCTGTTATGAATCTGTTTGGTTTCTGCCCGCTTTTCTAATTGGTCTTAATTCTTTTTTGCTTATGGGATAGGACAGATCAGTTGGAGAAAACCTCCTTAATATCATAAAAGGAAAATGGCTTAAGTAACGAAGCAGTAAGAAACTGAACATTAACAACCTCTTATATCATTTTATGGATTCTGCAACTTTGTAACTGTGACTTGATCTTGGAGTAAGTCAGTTTTATTGGGTTTGACAGAGACAGTTTGAACTCGCACTCACATGACAGCAGAACATAAGCATGGATTCTCATAGAAGTTCTATTTGTTGACTTCATATAATTTAATATCAGATCCATATTGGGACGCTCTCACCATGGCATTAACTCCTGTTTTGTGGCCACCTTGTTTACAGTGCAAAAGTTAGCTGACATGAGACCACTGACTCTGCACAAAAACCACCAGACGGAGGATTTGGGATCCAACGTTGTTTACAGACAGAAGAATCCTCAGCCCCCCTTCTGCGTTTTTGTATACAACGCTCTTTCCCTACCCATCTTTCGCTCCCTTTCTCCCCTGTTCACCACCTCCTCCTCCTCATCATCCCCCTTTCATTCTCTTTTCCAATTTCCAAAAAGCCCTCTCTCTCGCTCTCCCTTTCTGCCATTACTAAAAATGGCTTGCTTGCCTGGTTGTCAGTCCCAGTCAAGTGTAATCCAAAGTCTACAGCATCCTCCCCGACAACTATTTTAATGGTAATGGGCAGCATATTGTATCAAGGCTACCATATCCTACTTGAGATGACAGTATCAAAAGTGGGAGTTGATGCTATGGGAACAAAGACAGGGGGCAGCTTTTTGCCAGAGTGAGGGTGTTGGGCGGGTGTGTTTTGCCTGCGTGTGTGAGAGAGAGAGAGCGACTTGTGTGTAAAACGCGGAGGGGGATGATGGTGGGGCGCGAGTGCTCTCATTGTCCCTCTGTCCTCTTCTCTTTGGAGCTATGATGCGATGAGATGGCATTGTGCTTCCATTTTTGCTACTTTTATTTTGAAAAAGAGAGAGCAGGGCGGAGAGATGAAATGCTCGCTCTTAAACTTGACTTGATCCGACTCGCTAAAAGCTAATGCATAGCCAGCGCAAAGCCCTTATGCTGGGTGAGGTGACCTCTCTCGGCTGTTTTTTCACTGCCCTCTCTCTCCTCCTAATGAGGATACACCATTGTCCCCAGCACACACATGCATCTGAAAAAGAGGAGAGAGACCGGGATTCTGCCATCTCTTCATATCGGCATAAGCCATGTGGAAGCTTTTAACAGTGCAGAAGAGTGACTAAAAGAAAGAGCGCTTTTAGTGCAGCTTTCACACAATTGGCTATTTTTGGGTGTTGTGCATAAAATGGACCTGGTCTGTATTACTCTCTGTCTCTCTCCGACTTTTTCTCGCTCAGTCACTCTGCCCCATTCTTTTTGGGGTCGTTTTGTTTTTGTTTTTGACATTTTTAGGGCATTTTTGAACCTAGTTTCACTCGAGATGAATGCGCAGCTAACAATGTGCATATACCTGTTGAATCATATAGATAGAATCTCTGCATCAACACAGCACTGTAATTTATTATCTTCCTCTGGTTAATAGATATAATTCTGACCAGTGAACGAATGGACAGTTTGGACACGCTACTTTTTATAAACTAAGTTTGGTCCAATTTGAAATCCAAACCCAGCCATAATTCATGACAATTTAGTCCTGTTTGTTTTATTTTATTTTATTTTGAACAGCCTTCTTGACATGTGTCATAGACTTCAAGATACTTTAAGCTTCACAAGTAAAATTCTTTTTATTATTATCAACGCTGAAAACAGTGTTGCTTAAAGGAAAGGAAAGGAAGTGACAAGTGGCCAGGTATGGTTTCCCATACTAGGAATTAGTGCTCTGCATTTAACCCAC
>JAUMHQ010000083.1:13200138-13235857 GCA_032361165.1 Enteromius paludinosus
AGATATTTAACTTTAACCGTGGCAGTCTGGTAGTCATTTAATGGAAGTGGATGGGCACCAAACCTTTCAAAGTAAAACATGCACAGACAAATCCAAATTACACCCCGCAGCTCGTGACGATACATTGATGTCTTAAGACACGAAACGATCGTGTATAACGAGAAACTGAACAGTATTTATATCAGTTTTTACCTCTGACAGACAACCATGTCCAAACCGTCTCGGGCTAGTGCTTTGGCGTAGGATACGCAAACGCTGTTCACAACAGATCACTTCCGGGGTTTGCGTAATCTACGCCATAGCGCGTACACAGGGAACACGCCTCATGCTGAGCACGAGCCCGGTTAAAAATGCCACGGTTAAAGTTAAAAATCTTTGTTTGTGTTCTGCTGAGGAAACAAAGTCAACCTACATCTTGGATGCCCTGGGGGTAAGCAAATAAACATCAAATTTGGATTTTTGGGTGAACTATCCCTTTAAATTCTATCTGTGTGTCTGTCTGTTTGGATCTATCTAAATCGGATTCTCCCATTCCCCTTTAGCACACACATTTGAGAAACAAAATGGTGTACTAATATGATATAAAATGTTATTCATTCAAATGTAAAAGTGATATTTATTTGCAAATATCTTGATGAAAAAAGTGGAAGGTGACATTATTAATGGAGGATACTGTATGTACCCCTGATGAAATGTCAGTCTTTAAAAAAGGATTTTTTTCTAGTATCTCAAGTGTATGATTTTACAATTTGATTGATTTGAATGATTTTACTTTAACTTTTTTCAGCCTTGGCACACCTGAACTGTTTTTATAAAGAAGACTGATGCAGTGATCATGATAACGAATTACAACAGTTTTTCCTCTTTCTTTTAATTTTGAGTTTTTAGGTTAAGGTACTTCAGTATAAAAGAAAAACAGACACTTGCCAGCCTTTGTGTCATCTGATGTCTTCCCTCACCCTTTTTTTCCTTCTCTCATAATTACCTACAGAATGATCGAAACTGATGAGAGGCCGCAAGTGCACCAGCTTTACTTTTTACATTTGTTTTATTTTTGATGTGTAATTTATGATAATTGCGAGTGAAATTACAGGCGTGCATACCTTTTCCCTACAAGATGTTGTGTGCACTCCTGCTTATTTTTGATCCGAGGTGCCGTTCCCCCGCCGACTGAGACAATAAAAGTTACAGTTCGATTGTAATTATTTGCTGTGATTGCAGACTTTGCCATTATCTTTGTTTCATGTGCAAATGCGCCGGCTCTACCTGTTTGAATTTTAATACGAGATGAACAGCTGTAAATTAGGTTTGAAGAAAGAACGGATATGGAGGTAATTAAGATGGGATTTTTCTCTCTTTACCAAAAATTCCTGAATTAAATGTCATTGTTCGCTACTAATAGCACCTGGAGAAGGGGGACGCATTCCCATCATACTTCTAGACTATGTGTGAGTGAATTTGTACAGCATGTCTTTACATTTGCCTGTTCCAAATCTGAAAATGATCCTCCGTCATCTTGACTTGTAACATCGTGAGCATTGTCTAATTTTAGAGGTGTGAGGGTCCTTTTTTTTATTCCGCTGGAACTGGAATATATTGAATGGTAAAATAATGAGTTTAATTAGCATGATGGCTCATTCTACTGTTTTTAAAGATATGCGTAATTAAATTTCGATATTATCGCTCTGAAATTCAAGCTGGATGATTTATGATCTGACGAAGAATGCCGCAGAATGTCACAGCCTCCTAATGATATCCAAGAGTTGTATCTTGATTGGGGTCAAAGTTGATTCCGCCTCCTCCCTCTCTTTCTCTCTCACTCTCCTGCTTTACTTTGTGTGTCCTTGCATAATATTTTCATGGTGGCTAACATGCTTTTTTTTTTTTTTTTTTTTTTTTTTTTTTTTTTTTTTGGTTTTTCCAGAGTGGCTGGTCATCCATTGGCCCAAAATGAGCGCTGCCTGCACATGTTTCTACAGGACGAGTCAGTGGATAAAAACTACACCCCTTCCAAAATTAGACAAGCCTGAACCGGTCTGGACTCTACAAACACACACACAAACATGGCCCACAAGCAATAAGAAAGGTTTGAATCATTCTAAACCGAATCTTAGCATGAACCATAGGGTGTCCAAAACATTTACAAAATAATTGAAAATGTCCTCTAGCGTTAGTTGCGTCCCTCCACTTCTGCAACAGTACTTTTTGATCTCTGCTTATATATTGTTTCAGTCTCTTTGTTCTGCTTTATAAATCCATAATGTTAATATTACCACTTTAAGTCAGATCAAATACGTTTTTCAGTGTAAAACATTGTGGTTAACAATTATTTATGGTAGTTTTGTCTGAGAGCACCACTAACTTCGATTAGTACAGGATCAAACGAAACGAACCAAATAACTATATCACAATTATGCAAGCACTATATCACGCACATCGGCTTCCCTGTGTTATTGCTACTACCTAGATGTGTTGCTTTACACATACAGCAGCTCACCGTGCAGGATGCACTTAATTGGGAACATCCTTGATACGTGGTGGTTGATCGTGTGCCGTGTGCCCCACATAGCTGCAGACAAGCCTGTTTTTACTGTGTAATGGCGGTACGCAGAAACACAGAGAGTGCTGCCTACAATGCATGTTTCCAGATTTGTATACTGCTGTGCCATTGTTTTGTTTATGAGAATTTTCCAATAAAACGGATCAAACACATGCATGTATGATGTGGTTTGCAAAACTAAGCGTCTCTGTTTACTTCTGCTGAAATGTCTAGGAGACGATTCTAGCTTTAGAGCGGTTGTAGACTTTTAGACTGCCTTAAAAGCTTTTTCCTCTTGACCATCAGGAGTTTCTTTTAAGAGGAAATATGTTTTGTTAATGCTTTATTAAAAATGTCATGCTACTGAGATAAGAAAATTAGGATGATTTAGTTTACTGATAAATGGGCACATCTACATTAGAATGCATTCAGTCAGCTAAGACTGAGGCAGGTGGCTATGAAAGCAAATTATTTAATTAGGAATGGGGAAAAAAGACTAATGAGAAGTCATAGGTCCAGAATGCTCGGGTACAGAGGAATCTTGAAGAACACAGGCAGTACAAGGTTATGAAGGTAAGTAGTTCCTCAAATATTCTTAGTAGAAGAAACTATTTATTATTGTTGGTGTCAAAATTGATTAATAAATTATTTACAATAACTAGTCTTTCCAGTGTCAGTATGTGCGACAATGCTGTATATAAGGTAAAGAGAAGGGCACAGCCGCTTGGCTCATGTAACCTTGGAATTCATTTCACGTCAGAGCGGCCTATTAAAAAGTAACTAGGATAAATTGGATTGAAAGTTGTCATCGCAATCATGTTTCTTTCTATTGTGTCCTCTCTATCAAAAACTGAAGATAAAAAAATGCAATTTGGGCAAAGCCCTTGATTTGTGAAAGAGTGCTTGAAACCCCTAGCCGTGCGAGGCACAGCAACTTCACTCAAGGTCCAGGGTATTGTATCGGCAATGGTTCAATATGCACTTGCGTGCAGACGTGATCCTCTCTGTCCCCGTTTAGTACCCCGTTTAGGGTCCAATGAACCTTTTGCTGCTTGTAAAATGAAGCCTTAGAAACCCAGAAAGCAAAAGGAGACATGCATTTGATAGTCGTTTGAAGGACCAGAAGATCAATATTCAATATTTATTCTAATATCTTAGAACAACTTTCACAAAAATTATCACTGTACAACGAGAAATGTATTTACAGACTACAAAAGCAAATCCAAGTGCTGATCGTGGTGTCTCTCTTCCAGGGTTAGTAGCTAGTCAAACAAACGTTTAAAATGGCCACCTCTGTCATGGATTGAGCAGAAACAACTTTTTCAAATTACATTTTCGGAGCGGGCACACAGAAAACTCACAATGCCGATTCTTATCCGGAGGATTTAGAATGCCCTGCCTGTGAACCCTAATTTTCTGTCGAGGTCACAGGGTGTGGGTGCTGCAGCCTCCCAGTCACCTCAGTAGGTAATTATGTGATGCATCAAGTCAGTAATGCTCAGTCCTGCTGCCTTCCTTCAGAGATTAATTCCAACCTTTCAGTGTACATTTCAAGTAAACCTGATTAGCTGGTTCAAGTGTTTTGATTAAAGTTGGAGCTTCTGCTAGAAGGTAAAGCAGGAATAAACTTGCTCTTCAGTTCTGACTCATGGGCCTTTGGTTTTCAGCACTATGTCAAAGGGACAGCGACCTACTTCCCTGCAACATACCTCATGGTTTCTTTTTTTTATATATATATATAAATGTTTTGGTTTTCTTATGGACAAAAGGATGATAATGGTGCTGAAATCAAAACAGCATTGGTCATAAAGGTACCTAGTCAATTAGATGCAACTGGAAATGAATGATTGTACATAACCTCACGGACACTCCATTCAAATATATGACTAACTAAGATAATTTTGCATTTAAATCTTGAACAAGAACAGATTAAGCTTGTTAAGTTACTCCCATAAACGAACTTAAATAGATCAAAAGTAAATCAATTAGAAAATTACTTGTTAAACGTTCTTTTTTTTTCTTCTTTCCTTTTCTAAGCAGTAAGCTCAACTTGTAGAGAATGAGTCTTTTGTTTGTTTTTATAGTTTCCCTGCGTAATAACGTCTTAACATTGGTAGAGCTTTGTTCTCCAAACAAGTGCGTGAAGTATCACATTAGGGTATCTGGTATCATCCACGGCGTCCCAGCGTCCATGCGAATGCCAAGGTCAAAGATACATCTGGTTTTCTTTTCTCTGTCTCTCAGGAGCTCATATATCACTTGATTTGTACATGTCGGAGAGCAGTCGTGTGATGGGCACGTTTCCGATGGTCTTTTTGAAGAACACCTCTTCAATAGTGGAAGGACCGACTGAACGTAGAGCAGGCAAGAGCAACAGCAGTTTGCCAAAGCGACACGGCTGAGTGGGATACCTGGAAGGCAACAACTCGTTAGAAAAAGTGTTCTAAATTTGCTTAAAATGTATGTAATGAGCTTTCATAGATTCAGAAAGTATTCTACCTGGTGTGGATGTAACTGTTAAGAGTAAGCTGGGCTTCGTCTTGAAGGGCTGCGATGGCACTGGCGTTGCGAAAGCTCCTCAGTTCCGGACCACTGTGTGTTGGAACTGCAAGAACGCAAAGTTAACGATAATTCTCTTTAATATGTTGTGTTCATGGATTTAATGATATCTTGTCGACCCCCACCTGCTTTAAAGGTGACTATGCACTTGAGGCAAGCGAACTCCGTAGCGTCTAGCCTTAACTGTCTGAAGCGCGTCACGACCTCCTGCAGCGCCTGGATCTCTGCGATGATTTTGTTTAGCCTCTGGGAATCTGTGTTCTCGGTGTTCATTCCTAATTCGCGACAAAAACGCAAAACATTTGCCTTGAATGGATATGGTAATTTTACAAAACGTGGCGTCTAACGGGCTACGTGTTTTGTGGCCTACCTGAAACAGCTAGAAGAGTGCTGGAGTCCACTGGAATTGCCCATTGCGCTATACCCAAGACGAACAGTTCCCTCCAAGCGTCTTCTAAAAGGATCAACTGCAAAAGCAAAAAGTCAGTTCATTGACTGCAAATAAAAACATTTAGCGTTCGCGTGCGGTTTCATACTTGAGGACATATAAGCTATTGATCTGTGTGAAATTAAACCTTGGCGAGTAATAAGACTTGTTTACCTGGTCCGGTAGAGGGAGTGTGGAGAAGGCCGGAACGCTTTTGGCCCATTTGATGCTCATGAAGAGCAGGCGCGCGGCTGACTCGCACACAGACTCGGTCGCCACTTCGTACAGGTACATGGGATTGCCGCTAACTTCATGAGGATACTGAAAAGCGATTACATTGTCATAGAAAGTAAGTGGGGTTGCATGCGTTCAGGTGATAACTCGGTGTGTGTTTAAATTAAGTTCTCGTGAATTCGTTCGTTTCAACTACACTGCAATAGAGGAACGCGTTTACCTTCGGCGTGGGTTGGGCGAGTCCTACAATGGCCTGTCGTTCCGGTGTGCTTGTGACCGTGTTTAACTCCAGATTGTGAGGCTCCAGCTGCGTGACTGTAGTGAAAAACGGCGGCCCCGGGATAGACGCGGATGGGAAATGGGTCGACGAACCGTTCACCTCTTTATGCCCTCGGAAATACAGTGCCACCTGCTTTCGAATGGTTGAAGTCCTCGGTCCTCTCTCGTGCTGCACGGCTGTAGGGATGTAAGGATCAATAAGCGTTCTCATATCAAAGCAGAAATATTTGTAAAAAATTGCTTAGGAACGTGTCAAGTAATTTATCTGTTCTTGTTGGATTAATATATTTTTGAAAAACGCTTATAGCATTTTCCATGTAGCGTAAGGTTTTAGTGAAATTATATATTTGCACCTTAAAGACACAAAACATAAAAGTGCACACAGCTTAATGATTTTATCTTGAATAGCTGTATTTTTAAAATAATTATTAATTTTTTTAATTAATGACTTTTTTACAGTCATGTGGTGCATGAATATTTCTTTTTCTTTTTAATGTTAATTAATAAGTGGCTTTACGGTTTTCTACTATTTGAAAAAAAAAATCTGATATCTAGCCAATACGAATGTTACAATCTTCTTCTTTAAAAACTTACAGTAATCTACTTTTTATCGTATGAATATAGAGCTTTCATTTTCTGCCGACTTGAAATTATTTTGTTGTACCTCAAATGTATAAAAGTTTAAAGCAAAGACTTACCATCTTTATTCATATTCACTTCTAGACACTTTTTCAAGCGACAGGCGCGGCACTGGTTTCTGTGGGTCTTGTCTACTGGACAGCCGCCCTGTGGGGGAAAAAAGAGGAAGGAATAAGGAAATACAGTAGCCTAGGTTTCGTTTAGCGGTAATGGCAGACAAACAGCCACTTCTGCTATATGCTCCATTGGTCTCCACTCCACAGGTATGTGAGAATGGCAGAGTAATGACGGCTATTGACTCGCTCCCCCGCCGCACGGCCAATAGTCTCATTCCCGCCTACCGCTCTCCAAATCCACCCAGTCCTGCCGGTGCGTTAGATTGGATTACACCTGTTACACTAGACGGGGCAAAGGGCCCTCAAAGGCGCGGGAGGGGGCTCACTTCTGGGATAATCTTTCAATTATGAAAATCACTGGAGGTGTAATCTAGTCCTTAGACGCGCTTGCTTAGATCAAATTAGCTGACGCTGTTGTGGTTCAAACACATCGCAGTAATTGATTAGTATAGCTCACCTGTGTGCCAGATTTGCAGACATACGTTCTGTTTCTTCTTATGCTCCTCTTGAAAAATCCCGAGCAGCCATCACACGCGTAAACGCCGTAGTGCTTTCCAGAACTTCGGTCTCCACATACTTTGCATGGAATGTCCAGAATCCGACCTAACAGAGACAGAAAATACAGCATTTAGGCCTATTTGAATGAAAACGCAAACGTATACTTCATAGTTTTTTTTTTTAACTATTGACAATTGTTTTGTAAAATAAGATTTGTTTATAATAGTTGTTATACACTATAATAGCCTTATTCGCTTTAATCGGACAAAATGTTTTAGAAAGCCCAGTCCATTTGTTTTCTTCTTCTTCTTTTATTTTTGCAAAGGGTGGGAGCTGATCGTCCTAATTAAGGCTTGAACCCCCAAAAGGACGTCCGAACGAAAAGTTGGGGGTCTCAAAAGATGCTAGCTACGTAGTCTTTTCTTTCCCCAATTTGGTAGATGCGCCGTTCAGTTAGGTTTATGATTACAACTTAATATTTCCACCTGGCGATAAATAAAAGATAGCGCATAAAAATCGCGACGAGGAGGTAACCATAGCAACACTAGGCCTGCAGATCAATATCTTGCGGTTAACCAACAAAACAAAAGTATGCTACTTATTCATCCCTTTATGTTAGATTTGCTAAAACAAGTGTGTTATACGTGCATTTTCTTGGAAACTACGATAAGGGCTCAAAAGAGAAACTTTGCGCAAGATGCATAATTGCAGCAGATAATTTTCTAGAGGAATATTACAAGTCATATTGCAATTTGCACATTTCCCCTAGCAATCGTGATAAATGTTGTTTTAAAGGACACACCTTTAATGAGCCCGTCCATAGGAATGTGGGCCTACGTGAAGAGCGCATTGGTGGGAAGCGTCATATCGCAGGTCCCATAAAACAATGTTCAGTTGACGCGCACAATGGCGACATTAGGGAGAGTGTTAACTTAATGATTTCCCCATTGAGCCTCGTCTGACTGGCCTGGTCTCGACAAGCTGCCAACCCCGCTTCATAATGAAGCTCGACAACTGCTTTCTTCGCGCCGTCTATAGGCTCGCGGATTAGGGAGTGACACGGGAGAAGAGAATAATACGCACCAGCGCGTTTCAGCGACTCAAATGAAGTGTATGCAAATGAACTTGGAGTAAATGAAAATTGTGATTTTTCTTGTGTGTGCAGAACACTTTTTTTCTGTATTTAAGTCTGTCAATAGAAGTATATTTGCATGTATATGGGGGAGTCGTTTAGAGAAACGGCTATGTAATTACACTGACATATGTCCACCTGCTCATTGATTTTCCAGTGACCCGTCAAAAAGGGTAGCATGGGAATTCGGATATAGACCGGTAACGACGGAGAAGGAAAACGACTTCATGCACTCTGACTTCTTAAAACAAGAAAAGGAAGAAAAAACTATGCTGCATTTTAATGTAAAAACACATTTCTGTTCTGCTCGTGCCAGATGTTCCTCGTATAGGTCTTTCAGAAATTATAATGGTGATTTGTTACAGGCTTTTGGTGATGAAAATAAGCTTGTGTGCGTTTGATAGTCTTATTTCAAAATTTTAGAACAGTATAACTTTGCAGATTAATTGAATATTTTATTTCATATGCTTGTGCGTTGCATGACCTAAAAAGAGAACCTCTGTTGTGATAGAGGCAACTTGTTGCTTCTGGATAGGAGTCGATTTGGAACTTTAAAATTGCTTTACAATTACACTCCCCCCCCCCCCCTACATGATAAAGCGATTGAAGCTAGAACGCCAGTTTTTAAGTGCATTTACAAATTCTATTTTAAATATGAATTGATATGCGATTTTATGCCTGTGCTAACTAAATCCATTAAACCAGACAGCTTTTATTTCGAGGAAGTCCTCCATCCAGTTAAATCATCGCATAATTTGACAACACTCACACTGGTACGTTGGTAAGAAACTCTTATGAATTGAAGGCGGATTTGTTTTAGAGAAGGGAACACGTCTTTAACTTAATCCGGTGGGGGTCCCAGTTTGTTGCATTGTGCGCTGTAATTGTTTAAAGACATATGGCATATTTCATTACTGTAATCAGCATCAACCCAGGGACCTGCTCAACTGGATTATGTGCAGTTGTGAGAAACTCTGAACTTAATGGGCCCTCGACCACCCAACAGTGCCGCAATTTCACTCCTGTAAAACAGGTGATAAAACAAAAATATACATATTTTTTAACTATAGGCTTATTCTCATGTTAATATTAAATATATGATTAGATTTTTTTTTTATTTTACACCTGAGTTAAATACATTTGAAGTGTCGTCAAAAGTTTTTTGGGGTATGCATTCAAAACGAAAAGTTTAGGCCTCAACGAAATTAATTAATTTGTTTACCGATGCTAAATAAATGAACCCTTACAAATTTAATATTTGTAAAAATTACTCATAAAAAAATCTAGGATATATTTAAAAACTGTGTTAAATCTAAAATATGTTCAGTTTTGTTCATTTATCAATCTTTAGCCTACTCATTCTGCTTTAAAAATGTGATTGAGTTGCCTTATTTCCTTTGCCTTTTACTTGAATGAATTATGTTTTCAGTTACACTTAATGCCACTTAAACTTTAAAAAACCTTAAACACTATTTGTGTTTTCCATTTTTAGTTAAGCCTAATGTAAAAAGTCAAATAGAGATGTACCTTTTTTTTTACTACCACCACATGCGTATTACAGGCAAATCACACTCAATATTTCATATTTCGAGAAGTGTTTCCAGTCAGACAATTTTGAGAATTTTATCTGCAATTGTATAATAACAAATTGACAGAAAACATTTATTAAATTAATTTCAAGGCAGTTGCATTCTTGTTACCTTGAAATTAACTGAAAGTCTAAAGAATGGGGAAAACTCAGCAGATCAGTGTGGATGAAACATTATGCATAGTTTACGCATACCATAGGACCACATTATGATATCATCAAACTGTACAGGCTGATACATTGTAATTAATATGAAATTTGTTTTAATTTTCAACGTGCACGCACAACTTATTTGCAAAGCGTAACGGAGAAAAAAGGCTGTCAAAACATTCTCAACAGTGTAACAGCATCACTACTCGCTAAACTGATCTACGATTTGATGCACTTATTTGCTTGTATTTTCACATCTAAGATGTTCAAAAAGAATGATTTATAGAGTGTTTCGCCTTGTTTGTTTTGGGCATGCGTGCTCTCAGTCTGAGATGTATAGGCAACAATATGACAGCATGTAAACATTTCCATTTGCGTTTGACAGCTCTATGGAGTTTACGTGATTTTTGGCATCTTAATCCACAAGCAATAATTTTACTTCCACTTATTTCGCCAACAAAAAGAGACTGCGTTTTTTGCTTCGCCTTCGCGTTATTTCTAACAACACGCATATCTCGAAAGAAAAGAAAGAAGTACTCACTGGATTTGACATTTAGAATATCCAGACAACCACTTGTTGAACCAGCAGGCTTGCTCATGTTGAAGACCTCTGCTCCAAAAAAACTGCGTTGAAAGTTACACTTTTCAGGCCCAGGGGAGTCACTTTTTACTTGGTTATAAAAAAAAAAAATCACAAGCACAAACTTAGCATCCGGTGGACAACTGGTCCTCTGCTTTCTGTTGGAGTTTTGCTTTGATTGGGTCCAAGTCGCTCCTCTTGTTTTTCAGCAAATAGAATCCAGATTTCGTCTAACTGTTGACTGATGCAGCCCCACAGACAATATATGCCCAAACCGGTCCCTGGTCTCTCAGCGCCACGGAAACTTGATGCAACTGGTGAAGAAACACTGGAGCCCAAGCTAGCACTGCACTGCTCAACACCAGCTTAAAAAGTACAACATGAGCTTGGAAATGCGTCTAAGCCCGGAGCCTTGGTGAGTGACTTTGTGATGTGTACCGTCAGATTAAAGGTTTGGTAATATGTATGAGATGTATTAGAGTAGGAGGGCGGGAGAGAGGGAGGGTGGGAGGAGAGCCCAACTTCCTTTGACCACTTAGCTTTTCCCTGCCTTCTGCTTCAACTCCTGCTCGCGCGTGACGTCACGGGGACGGATGAAGTGATATTCCATACACAGCGAGTCAGACACTGTCAGAGGCTAATGGTGCGCTCTATAGGATTTGATTAGGATCAGCAAGGCTGTTTAAATGACCGAAGCAAACGTTTGCCACTGATTAGATACACATTTCCATCCTCAGAGAGTTCAGTGACCTAACTGCTCCCAGACTGAAGCAAACAGTTCAAATCATCCTATTTAAATAACCATTAGAAGCATGATCACTTTTTCCTTTTTGCAACGAACTTATTTTCTGTCGCGCTTCCCCGGATCCTTCCTTCGCGCGCGTGCACCTGTTGCTTTGGTAGAATGACTGCATGAGATCGAGCCCAAATTTCACGTCGCTTCTTCTCATCTTGACAGGTTTTTACGCACGGCTTGAAAATTAGGATTTTTTTTTTGTCAGTGTATATTTTTTTGCATTTTAACAGTGAATCAACAGGTAGATGTGGCTTATGTTACGATTATATATTATAGCTTAAATGTTTGTGGTAAATGCGTATTTAACACTGTGATTTGTTCCAACTGCACGTTTCCCCCCGTGTTTGTTTGTAGATAAAATCTAAGTGTAGCCTACACATTGTTGTATTCATGCTATATATCTATACTTGTGCCTTTATTTTTTTCTGGGGGATAGTCAACATTTTCTCTCTTTGTATAGCATATTGTGTAGCCTGTTAGGATAATATAAAACTTTTAACATACAAGGTTTTTTTTTTTCCAGAGAAAAACATGAATTAAAATTAATTGTAGGCTATATTTTGCACGAAGTTGATTTTTTAATTTCATTTTTATTTATGAGACCCAGTGTAAGCATGTAGCCATAAATAAACAGTATAATGATTTTACATATACTCTATAATATATAATTTTATAAGAGCTCTGTATGACCAAATATTATTTTTATGTAATAACCTTAAATGCTGAATACATTCAACCACAGACTCAGTTAAATTGCTTATAAGAGAGGGAAAAATGAAATCGTTATGAAAATCAAGTTCGCGCGGTGTTTTAGAGGGGACACATGCGTGCGAGTTTCCCTCGTGGACTGGAATGGAAGAATCACAACTGTACCCCTTTGAGAGCGTGCGCAATGACATCTTGACCTTAACAGCGTGTCGTGTTGTGGCCGCCGCCAGTAGACACCCATATTTTAGGTTTAATTATGAACATTCCCACGGTAGCTCGGGGCCATATGGGAGCCCTAAATCTCGGTCTAAACGTGGCGAACGGGGGCGTATCTAATCGCAATTAGTGATTGTCATGTCCTCCTTTAAACGGTGTTCTCAGTGAACTGAAAAGAAATTAGGATTTTTGACAGGTGAATGACTGCACATTCAAATGTGGGTTTTTCAGGACCTTATGTGCCAGACAGAGAAAAACAGTGTCACAGTAAGAGCCATATCTCTGTGGGCATCACCAGCAAACTCTAGGCCATGAGTGAATCAATCAAAATGATTCTGAGTGTAATGACTTTTAGATAGCCTGGATGATATGTTAGAGCATCATGTTCATTTTAAAAATGCATGCATGATTTTGGACAAATCAGACCTTTTTCTGTCACATCTCTCTTTTTTCTTTCTCATTTCCCTTTTTTTTATCTGTGTGTTTGTGTGTGTGTGTGTGTGTGTGTGTGTCTTAGGGGTGGGGTGGTCTGCTCGTAGTAATCTGCTTAACTCGCCCTAATCCTGTCATTCATAGATAGTCTTTACACAAACATAACCAACATCATGGTTGCCCCGGCTGCTTGCTTTCACTTTTTGTGCTTGTGACTCTCCTCTCAATAACAGTCAATGAAAATCTCTGACAAAGAACCATCTGATTGTGTATCTAGTTGTTGGCTTGACAGAATCAGTATGCAGCTGCTTACTTAGCCCTTAAAGTGGAGAGGGACAGCAACACCATCTCTTATCCTTAACCACTCCTGTAACAGCATGTTGAAGATGCTGCAAAAGACTTTTCTGTGTTGCACTTTGTTTCCGAGATGAACATATGTATGAGGCAGAATCAAATCAGAAAAAAAGTTGCAGAGAGCCAGAGAACTACAAATATTTGGGCACTTTCAGTGCACTTCTGTTCATGACTTTTAGTGAAAAAACTATTGTGCAATGAGGATGGGAACTTAAATTGTACATTTTAAAAAAAACATATTAATACATAATAAAAAAAAAAGTAATATACCTGAATATAGTTTATTAACAATGATTAGCAATGTTTTCTTATACGGTGTATGTCTACATGTGTATAATGTATAGAATATTTGTTATGATAGAAATATGTCTGTTAAACTTTATTATCTTTTATTTATTTATTTTTTACCAGAAATCTCACTAAGTTCTCACTAAATAGAAGAGGAATTTCTGTATTATTTACAGTCACAATTTACTTATCTTTATTTTTAAACATTTTTTCACATTGTAGCTAACAATCAGATCCACATGAACTTACTTAACATTAGCTAACTTTTCTCTAGTAACTAAATATATATATATAAAAAAAAATTTAAATAGGTGTTATTGCTGGGTTTTGGATTGATTATAATAACATTAACAACTGCATAACTATCATTGTAAATTCCTGTGCAGTAATGATAGAATAGAGAAATTAAGACAGCACGGTCCATATAGTATTTTAAGTAGAAATAATAATTGTATAAATATAAATGTATCCTATAGCAAGTATGATGTATGAATAATCAGCATCTTAATATTTTTTGTGTTCTTTCAGTTCCTCTAAAATGAACCCCCTATGTCACCATTTTAGATTGACATACACAGATGTTTTAATATTAAAGAGACCTGACATTAAACTTAATTACATACAAGCACACATTCCATGTGTAAGCAATTACCGCATTGATTTTAACCTCACTCCTTACATGAGGTTAGACCATCACACACCTGTAGTATTTTTTTTCCCCATTATGTTGCGTGCATTTCCAAAATATAATATAAGTAGTAAAGGCCGAACACTACCTCGCCCTGTCTAACTGGCAGGTCGATGGACGCTTTCTGACAAATCTATTTGGGGCAAATTGTCAGTGAGAAACTTCCGCCTGAGCTGGCCCGGACAAAACTGGCTGTTGGACGGACTAAATCCTACTGCAGGAGGGTCGGGACAATGGGCTCTGAATGTGTTGATGTGCTGGCAGTGGCTTGGGCCTGACAATGGCCGGATTAATTGGTCCCTTGGCTGACTGATTTGAGATGGCTTCACTCGGGTCCTCTCCATAGGGAGCCCCATTGTCCTTCTCCTGATTCCCACTTTTCACAAACTCCAAACAAAAGTCAATTTCTTTCTCAAGGGGGTTTGGGAGAAGAGGAGAAATATCGAGACCTCGTGGTTCGGCTTCACGAGAGGTGACTTTAAAAGAGAGCTCCTTTCTCCCCTCATCGTCTAAGTTTTTAAATGGATGACTTAACTCATTCCGTTTCCCTTTCTGCCAGCCCTCCCTCTCTTTAAGGCCCAGAGCTCCTCCTGAGACTTAGAGGTGTTATCGACAGCGGGACAGGAGAGAGGCACCTGTTGAGAGTGCTGGCAGGCCGGGCCGAGAAGCTGGCTCTCATTAATATTAAAACGTCAGAGATGCCATCATGTTGCTGCGCTGAAATCGGTCTGATGTTGTCCCCCCCGACCCGGCTCCCTGGGGACCGACTCTCCGCTTCCACAGTCACTCATGAAGGGCACCCCCTCTACCCTCTCTCGCTGCCTGTCTCTTTTTTCTGTCCTCTCATTATCATTCTGCTTTTTTGAAAGGCCTCGTTAACAAATTATGACAGCTGGCTAAAGAGGCTTTAGCCGTTCACACCATTTCGGCAAACAGTTTAGGGGCACGAAATGACAAACTTTATTCTGCTGTGACATCAACTTCTATTTGTTTGGGCTCGCTTAGTTGTCTATTTAGGTGACGGCTCATCAATGGCATATTTCACAGAAATAATTTGCCTGCCAAAGCCCATCAAATCATTTGATTGCTTTTGTATGATTTGATTTATTTCAAATGTTTCAAATTTCAAAGACTTTGCTTTACATATATATATTGATTTAGCTTTTTATAAATCAATTGGGAAGTAACAATGAAAGAATTATATTAATAATTTTTTTCATAATTAATTTTAATTAAAAAATATAATATTACATTACATTCTCTATATATTATTAGTATTTTAAAATAATATATTTTAATACACACACACACATATAAGTCGCTTTTAATTCTGTAGTGATTTATAAAATACAGATATATTTATATATGTTATATGTTATATTAACTATTTATATTTGTTAACATTAAAGAAAAATACAACTGTTTATTGTTAGTTTAGCTCCATTAAATAATATGAACAAACGTCTTTTGATTTTAATGATTAGTAAATCTTGTAATTATCCTTTTTTTTTAATTGTTAGATTGTGTTAACGAGTAAACCAATGCTGCCAACCTTAGTGTAAAGTGTTACCAAAACCAAGTAAAACATTTTTTTTCTACTAACCATTAAGATGTCCAGCAACAATCATTAAATATAAATAACAAATGCAGGAAAATAGTTCAGCGACTTTGATCATATAATACATTTGTCAAGCTTGTGCACCTTGTTATAGTTGCATTTATAGTTTAAAAAAAAACATCAATATTAATAAGTTTAATTTATGTACCACCTTTCAAACAAGGACAGTGTACATTTTTATTTGTACATATCCACCGGTTATGGAAAAAGACATGATGTAATAATACATTTTACAGACTAATTCCGTTAAAAATGTATTAGAATAGCTTATTATTGTACGTCATTTATTTTAGACTAGCAAAGCTTGGTCCTTGGGCCACCCAGTGACAGTGAAGGTCAGAAAAAGCTGAAATAGCTGATGTTTTGATGCTGAAGCTGGCCTCAGTGACTGTGGGAAGATCACACCCCGCTCATTACATGAGGAGGCTTGGATTTTGGGATCAGACAGAGGGTATAGAGGGAGGGGAGCTGAGACGATATCAGAGCTGGGGCAGGGTGAAGGGGCGAGGGGGGAGGTCTGATGAATTCATTGTTTTTTATTGTTTCCGTTCATTCTCCAAGATCTGTTTATATTCATTAAGTTCGATATTAGTGTAGAATTGCATCCATTGCCACGACTATCTCGGTTGTGGAGATAATAAGTGCATGTTTCAAACTGGGAATTTCTCATCTTCCTAGTGAGAAATGCTAATCATACAGTTGCCAGACAGATTAGAAAGGTTTTTCCCCCAAACTCGGACTTTCTCAAAAGGTTCAAACACAAATGGTACACAGAAGACTGGCCCTTGCCCCTCACTCCTTAGACCCCAAACTATCATTCATAACCTTTCTGCATCGCTCCGAAAAGGAAAAGAGGAGAGGAGAGAAGGAGGGGAGAGGAGGACTGTGGGGAGGACCATGAACGCTTATTTAAAAAGACTTCCTTTATTGGACCATGTGCAGGCAGTTCACTCACAAAGGCCTTAAATAGGATATTTTCTGTTCCCTATAGTTGCTTTCCCTTTTAAGTGCCAAGGCAAAAAAAGTAAGTTTACAACTCCTCTCACAATGAAGCTCTTCACTCCCAGGTTGCTGAGACCCGGGCTGACCTGGGAAAGTTAATTAGGAGGCCAACAATGAGCGAGCCCGAGCAAAATACCTCGCCTCTCCTCCAGCCAAAGATGTCATCCATTAATTAGGCAAATCTTTAAGGTGGGCTTATTGAATTTACAGAAAGGCCGCAGTTTGGGCGGGCCGCGTTTTTTGATCAGGCCCTCGCCCCAAACAATGCCTTCTCCTGGTTAAGGAAAAAGGGAGGGGATTGGTGGAAGCAGAGGAGGAAGAGAAAGAGAAGGAGGGGGAAAAAGGAGAGGGAGAGAAAGAAACGTATGGCTTGCAGAGGCTCAATGGGAATAAGGACGGGGAGATTCACAGGGGTTTGGGGGGCATGCTTCGGCGATGATGTCATGCAAAGGCAACCTGGGGGCTTGGGAAGAGTGGGAAGGAGTGCGTTGGGGGGGGGCCACTCAAAGTTAACATGGCTGCATCTGGGCCAAAGCCTTCTCTCTAAAGGAGCAAAATGCATACGCACCCCTGCTGATCAGAGCTGGCTTTCACCTGACATCTGCGTTCCACCACGACCGAATTTGCCTCAATGCGTTAACGGGATCAATTTATGAGCGGTTATGCATTTCGTTTCAGATCAATATTAGTATCGGGCTTACATTTGTGTATTGTTACATTCCAGAATGACTGTTGGTTTGGTAGTCCATTATATTTCATTTCATCTATATGGCCCTTAAAAGGCTTCTGGTTGCTCAGTTATTTGTGACAATCATCGTAAAAAAAAGGGTAACAACTAACCTTATTGTAAAGTGGATGTGAACATAGACTGAGCGTTTCCATTTGTCAAACGTATTTATTTTTGCTAATATTTTAAGTTTAAATAATTGCAAATTATTACTCCCGATGCTTTTTATTTTTACAGAAAAAAAGCTGAAAATGCTACAGTAAAAACTTAGCTTGACATATATGATGCTTATAGAATTTTAAATTTGATATAACACAATTGGTAACACTTTAGCGACCAATTCTCACTATTTGTTTTTTACATATTGGCTGTTTATTAGAACTTATAAAGCACGTTCTGCATGACCATATTCAACATTCCTAATCTTACCAACTATACTTTACTAACTATTAATAAGCAGCAACTTTGGACTTTTCTTAAGGGAAAAGTTATCATAGCTTAATAATAAAGCGTGACAAAAATTATTTTATTTAAAAGTGTCAAAACACATAAGTGCACTTTTTGTTTATTTGATTATTTTAGTGTATATATTTTAGTAAACCGTCTATAGCGCCATCTGAATAAACTCTGATTCATCACATGGCTTTCTTTTCTACCACTGTTTTATTATCCTGTTCGTTATGTAAATGTTAAGTTAAGCACATTTATCACATGTATATTAATATTACATACTTTAATGAAATATAAAGTTATAAGCTGTAGCAATACCAAGCATACTTACAATATACATTTTAACTGTGAATTTCTGGCAACCACAGCTGCCATTTTTTTCATGCAGAATATAATTTCTTTGCAGAATTATAGATAACAGTTACCCAACAGTCTTTAAATTGTAAGTCAACCTTTTAAAAGTGAAAGTGCATTAAGTAATTAGATCACTTGACAGTAAGAATCTGACTAACATTGCACGTCACAAAGAAGGGAAATTCCTTCAGGAACTATATTGTTCTGGCCACATAAAGCCAAGCTGCCCTTTTTATTTCATTACGACCGATATAAATCACCAAGCAAAGCTTAACTTTGGATTTAATCTTTGTGGGATTTGGTCTGCGTGTTGAGATCGGGCTCTTTTGGAATTTCATTGATTCTGGAATTCCAGGCTTCTCGAACTGAGCCCTGGTGTGGTAAAAGCTAATGCTGACACTTGTACGCAGGCAAGCAGTATAGTGGGTATAAAGCTTGGTAGGGGGGAGGCTGGGTATCTTTCTGTCGTCCTCTTTGACATGACCAGTCTTTGAGGGAAAAAACCCTTCCCTTGAAGGCCATACCCCTCCTCTTATAGTTCTTGCCGCTTTAAGGGTACTGACTGGGCTGAGCACTACCTCCCTAAAATACACCCTCCCCCGGCCGTCCTAATCGGAGGGGTGGATCTATGTGTTTTGTTGCTTGTCAAAAACAATCACTCTTCGTCCTCCTTTAATTGGTGTAACGCACGGAGGAATGAAAGCGAGGGTGGCCCACAAAAGCCGGCCAGTGAATGAGAACCGACTCGCACTGAACTGCTCTTCAGGGCAAAAAAAGTTCAGAGTTGGCAACTAACAAGGAGTTGTAGGGGGGTCTTTCATTCAGCGATATCACTGGCGAAACTGCAAGCACACCAGCCTTAAAAATATATTCACTTTTATTATGTTGCCTCTTTGATATTTCTTTACATTTAATACTTAATATACAACTGATTTATGTTTTGTCCGTAAATGAGTAACCTTGTAAAGGAAGTTTTATCTTACATGAAGGGGGTCTCCTAATGGAGGTGGCCATTTTGAGATCACATGACCTGAATGCCATTTGCTTTCATTATTGGACTCAGGTAGGTGCTTCTTTTGACTCATCAGTTCAGCATCAGTTACGCCACATTCACCAATCCTTTCTTGAGCCCTCATGGTCATGGCAAAGTGCAGTTACCATCGGATGTTCACCAAATGATTACTGTGAATTCAGATATACTACTCTTTTCATGTAGTATTTTTGCTTACAATAGAGGAGAGAAGTATGTGATTTTGGGTGCATTTTACATGGCTGACATTTTCGTTGGTGGAACCAGGCACCTAGGTGTCACTATAAGCCCGAGGTGATAACGCAGAGTCCTTAGTCCTAGGCGCAACAACAAGTGACCTGTAAAATACTGTTAAAATGTTCATGCAGTCCACTTAGCAAACTCAAACTCTTTTTTTTCCCCAGAGAAAGCTGACTCTAATTCGCCCCCTTCTCCTGCTCTGATCATCCTGTGCTGGAGGTTGTCAGCCGATTTATGTCCAGTTCGCTGGAGCTGAAAGAAGTCAGCATCATGTCTTGTTATGAAACAAGACGTCCTTGCCTCCTGTTCCGGGTGAACGATGTCTGGGGTGACTTGCGTGGAGCCATGGCCTTGCCGTGGCGCTCCACAGAGGCGACCAACAGTGAGGAAGTCAATGCGGCATTGTGTATCGAGTTCGTCAGCTACATGTTTGGTAATTATCCCATCTGTTTGTTGGAGACTTGGATCTGTGAGCCAAGAGGGCCGACAGTGGAGCACAACACCGTCAACAAAGATAACTTAAATGGTCAACATGTCTAGTTGAGGGAGACAAGCTCAAGACATCATTGATTAGTGTTACCAATCAGTTCAAATTGTATGTTTTTAACCGTAAAACTGTCAACACAGTCCACATTTTTTCCCCAGGGTGAATAAAGACATCACACACGAATAGGGCTCACATATTTCTCTATTAGAAGTTTACTAAAATCCACCAGCATATATGTAGTTGTAAGACTAAAACTACTTTTTGTGACGGTCTAGCCAAAAGCAGAAGATGTGTTGCTAAAGCAGAACTGAAACTTTCAGGATGTGTCAAACTGCTCTGACGCACTATGTCAATTATCCCCAAGCTTTTATCAGCTAACATGGAATAATGGACGAACCCTTTCAAAATGTAGGTATAATATGTTTATTTAAGGTATATGCACCCTTTAGTGGTAAATAAGGCGAGTCAGGATTATGTATATAGCACATTTCAATTAGGGCCTTCAATGGTAATACAAAGATCTTTACATAAAAGAAATTTAAATAATCATTAAATAAATACAAAAAATACAATTCAATCATTCATAATGGTGTATACCAGGTCTCCAGGTCCAGGTCTTTTTTTTTTATTCCACAGGTTAAAAATGTGTATAAACCATTACAAATGGAACACTTTTTCAATATGTAAAATGTACTTTTAAGTTACCAATATCTTTAGGTACAAAACGGGATAATCAATGAGGTAAAAGTATGCAACAAATCTAACACCCAATTTTGCACTTTGAGTTACAAACTGTGTTGCAAAAACTTATCATATCATATCATAAGCACTGTTTCTTAAGATGGTATCCCCACTGTCCATTATCTCCCCTTTAAAAATGGTTTCAGATGTGTTCTTATTATTTATTTCTTTTTGATATAAGACCCCCGTTTATAGTATACACATTAGTGAGGTTCTGTTATTCACGTTTTAACGAGAAAGTTAGGAGTAATTTATTAGGCTGCAGGGCTCTCTAAGCTATTTAGGGGCTTTCGTTCATTGAACATTGAGAGCGCGTTTCTCCTGTCCAAGGGCTTTTCTCCTGTCCAGCTCTTCTGGGTTCACATTGCCTCTCAGAGGGCAGAATAGCCCAATCCTTGATCCGCGTCAGTTGTCATCCCCAGTTCGGGCCACTTTGGCCGCTGCTAGTGGGGAAGTCAGGCCTAATCCCTGGAAGGAATCAGGGCAAAAGAAAAGCAACAATAACCAAGTCAACCGTAAAAAATGAAAGCGAAATCTCTATTATCAGCCTCAACATTTCCCAGCGATGCAGTGAAATCAGGCTGGTTTGTCATTCGAGTCAGACACCGGGGGAGGGGGGAGAATCTGGGGTCGCTTTGGGTTGGTAGACTCACACGACGTTTAGAGAGCAATATTTCGGCGAAAGGGGGCCTCGCATTTGCAAAATCCCCCTCACATCCCGCCATAAGCATTAAATGCAGTCTGACTTTATGTTGTATAGGCAGCGCAAAACAAGAAAAGAAGCACAGTTCTCGCATAAAAGAACGCGGTTTTGGGGGATTAGGGACGGCCCAAAGGATGGAGAATAACTTCTGCATAACTTTACAGCTCCTCTCTCTCCAGGTTTAGACTACGGCTTAAAGCGCACAGTCTTTAGTTAACCCTTAACTGGTCTCTATAGTCAGAGTCATGGCTACCAAGTCAAAGTTAAGGTAGCCTACTGAAGCGCGATACAGTCAAGCTGGAATGCAGACAAATACATATTTATTTTTTAATCTTAAAATGTAAAAGGCTATTTATATATTTTTAATATGACTGTTATATATATATGCCTATATATAAACAATTAACTGTTAATTAGGTTTTATTCACCGAGACAAACAAAAAAGAATTCAGCTGGTCCAAAAGTTTTATATGGCCGAATTTTGTTTTAAGATTTTAAACACCATAATTGCAAGAACAAAATAATTAATCTCGGGATAATGTCATCGCGCATCACGATCACACATGCCTCATTTAGGCCTATCTCAGAAATGATTGTGAGGGTCAGATGACCCGTGAAATCATTGTCTCTTGTAGTTCCTGAAAACCTTCGTTTTAAAAATTCATTAGGATAATCTTGAGCCATGCACATTTATAATTTTCAGAATTTGAGCCAAGTTATCCAGACTCATCCCTTTGCTTAAGAGCTCTCCAGTCGATGAAGATACTTCACTTAGCCAGCCTAATTAGTGATTTTTGTCCTCGTTCAATTGCCTCTGTCGCCGTTGTGCATTCAAACGAAGTCCTTAGTGCACATGGTAAGTGTAGGCCTACCTGTATGAAAACCTGATTAGTTTCATAGTGATCAATAATCTTATTTCTTTCAGGACGTGAGGTAATATAGGCGATATGTGTGTGCGTGTGTGTGTGTAAAATATTTGGGACTTGGTATCACGGTTTTGTATACCTTGTTCATAAGCTCCCTGAATTCAGCTGCCTGGGGGAGGAGTGGAGGGATGACTTGGATCATCCAATTTGAGGCTATCACAATAACAGAGCTGCTACTCTCTAGTAGTGGAGAGCTAATGCCACAATCCACGACATAAAACCTGCGAATTTACCCTCAGACATCAGCGCGCGCAGTAGAATAGCCCTTAATGCGAGGCATTCTCAGTCCCCCATTTCCATCAGGCTCTCGTGACTGCAGAATTGCCGCGGACTGCAAGTTATCAAGAGGCACTAATTTCACATTAAAGACCATTGACTGCAGTGGCTTGATTCGAGGGTTTGCGACAATTAACACAATCAGAATCGGAGCCCAGATCGTTTACCTTGACTCCGTAATTATTTTTTGGCCGCGCGCGCTATACACATTCGCAAAATTGCACGCGGTGTCAAAAACCGAAAAGAGAGTGGGCTATGCAGCGGGTTTTCATAAAGCCACTGTCTCCGATCACACACACAGAATAATGAAATACAGAAAGCATACAGTCAGATGCATATTAGACTCTTTAGACGATTAAACGAGGTGTGTGCGTTTATGTGGTACATCGACTAAGTATCAATAATTATAAATAAATTGTACTATATTCTCTGTGCATAATCAAAATCTATAACGAAAATACTTATTCTGCATGTTTCAGGAAGCTGTGAAATTTTCGTATATTTAGAACTCACAACATTATAAACTAGTTGTAAAATGTAGGCTACATTTCATAAATACAAGGGGGTATCACATATATTTTAAATATATGTTATGTAATATACCATATTCAGCTCTTTCTGTTGCTATAACTCGACATAAATTCAACTCTCAAAAAACTGACATTAAATTAAAGCGAAATAGTGCCGTTTAAATAGTACATTTTATATACACAAAACAACTGGAAACGGATGAAATCGGACTCAATGTCCAGTTCTTTCAACTTCACTTTAGACAGGTGCGCCTGTCAGTTGAAATCCCGTCTATCGCGAGATTACGCCAGTCACGTGACCAAGACGTAGAGAACAGAAAGAAAACAGGAAGCTGTGTAGAGTCGCAAAACGCAGCGCTGAAGCGTGTAGTTGCAGTGTATAAAATATGGGATTGTTACCGAAATTTACATTTGTATCAGCATGCGTATTTGCAGAATGGGCTGTGACATTCATTGCCGTTGCTAACTGCTCTATTTCACCCTCAGAAATGAGTGGCGATAGCGCACTAAAGCTGCCAGCTCCGGGATCATTCTACTCTCTCAGTCTTTCATCTACATTTCCAGAAGACTTGGAAGACAACGGCTATTGTAGTGATCTGCTTCGCATCTACGGTGACCGCTACGTGGCTTTAGCGAAGTGCCTCGTGGATTATGCGCGACCTGTCAAAGTGTGTCAGAACTGTTTCTCTGACTTCAACAATCTGCAGGACGTTTATAATAACATATCATTTGACAAAGTAGGTGCTCATTCTAAGTGAAAATGTCAATTTTGTAACACCGAAGGGCCTATAAATGTCCTTGCGTGTTTTGAAGGTTTACAACTCCGCGGGTCACATGCACTCATGTCTCGTGATTGTGTGTTCACGGTGTTTCATCAAGCCCGACACACACTGACTATGGAATATTTTAGCAAGCTATTTTTGAATAAACCAAGTTTATTTAAATAGCTTCACGTTAGTATCATATTCTCAATGTACCTTTTAGAACAACTAAAAAAGGCTAAAGATGTTAATGCATACTGTATGTTTTTGTCTTTGTAAGTTGTTATTCTAAAATGAGACCCAGGACCACAAAACCAGTCATAAGTAAGGTAATATAAAAAAAAAATTAAAAGCTGAATGAATAAGGTTTTCATTGATGTATGGTTTGTTCGAATACAACAATATTTGGCTGAGAAATTAAAATCTGGAATCTAAGGGAAAAAAAAAAATCTAAATATTCAGAAAATTGCCTTTTAAAATTGTCCAAATAGAGTTTTTAGCAGTGCATAATATTTCTAGTCAAAAAAATTAAGTTTTGATATATTTAAGGTAGCAAGCTTACAATCTTAATGGTAAATGTTAACTTAATATCCTGTTTTTTTTTTTTAACCAATTCGATATATTGTGATTTAAGATTGGTTTTGTGGTCCAGGGTCACAAATTAATTATGGACTGCAGCTGTAGAAGTTAATGCAATACTTTATGACTTGTGATTATGTGTTGTCCTCATAGTCTACCCCTGGAAATGTCAGTTGCCATGACAGCCTGATGCGTTCTGATAGGTTGATGCTACTCTATACCCTCTTCATCAAATCAGATGAGATCTGGACATTAGCAAAATGCAAGCGTAAGTAACAGCGCCCTGAAATTTTGTAGGTTCAGTCAAAACTGACATTAGACTGTATGCTTCCCTCAAGCATGTTTCTTTCATTTTCACTCTTAACCAGATAATATACTTAAATCACCTGTTGCAGCTATGATTATGATAAGTTATGATTGTTTTGAGAATGAGTCTAATATTTCTTGTTTGTTAGAATGTCTGACTGAAGATCAACATGCTCTTTCCAATGATACTCTTAACTTCATGGCCACTCTGAATGAGTCACGTTCTTGTTTTGTACAATATGAGGTATTGTAAAAAGTCTTATGCAGATACAAGCTCAATTATAAAAAAAATGACTTGAGTTTGAGAGTATCCTTTACTCTTAATAGAAGAACCACACTGAACTGTGCAAAGACTGCAAAACCTCATACAAAAAGTTGACCGAGGTCTACGGCAGAATGGAGAAAAAACAACAGCTTTGCATCGATTTAGAAGACGCAGTGAGTATCAAACACAGTTCCAAGTTATCAAATTAAGTTTTGTGATGTGGAATTATGGGAGAATTGTAAAACAGCACCCTCTATAGTCCTGCATCTGTGCAAACTAAAGGCTGGAATACAAAAAGGGCTTTCTGCAAAAATAACAATTCAGATGGAGAATATCAGCTATTCAGATTTGAAATGTTGCAATGCTCACAAGCGTATTCTCTTTTGTGAACGGGTGGCGTCAAATAAGAGTCCAAACAATCCAAACAAAAAGACCATCCTCTGTTGTCCAGCAACATATTTCTTTAGGACTCTCTTGGACTGTTATTTTACTTACTTATACTAAGACTTATATTTTAGCCAGAAACAATAGTTTGAAGTTAAGTCTAAATGTTAGATTGTTTCTTTAAAAAAATGCAGCTTTTTACAGGACATTAATTAGCGGGGCCGGAGTCATGCAGAGGTAATTGTATTGCTTTTATTTGTGTTTTGACTCTGATTTTGACAGTATACATTCACTGCAGAGTATCCATTGGTGAGCAAGTGATGGCAAATTTTAATTTTTAGATGAACTATTCTTTTAAAAGTGTATTCCAGACTTTACAGACAGTAGGAACACAGGTTATTGGTTTTATTTCCAGGAAATGTATCAAAAATGCATTTTTCTTTGGATAAAATCATAAATTAATCTACCAGACACATTAATTAAGGGATAATTGACAGGCAGCCGGTAGTTATCGCAGAAATAAGCCCCAACAGTGTGATCAGGACCTGGCGCGAAGTGGAGGGTCTTGTATCACGCTGAAGGGGCTTATTTTGCGATAACTACCGGCTGCCTGTGCATTATCCCGCTTATTACACGGCTACTTGCCACATAAGGAAAAAAAACTGGGCATGAATATGAATTCGAAACATTTTATCGGCATATTTGTTTTAAATTTACATTTTAATCCTTCCGCGAAACGATATAGTACCACGTGACTAACATTCAAACGTAAGACAATTTATAACATCTACATATGAATATATAACAACGGATGTATTTTAGTTATTATTGCACCTTATGTTGTCCAGTGTTTGTCCCAAGATGGCGCCAAACGGTAATCTTTGTTGGCGCGGAGGGATTTTAAACATGCAAGTAGTACCGGGTATGCGTTATTACTTTGGAGCGGTTATTATTCGAAAAGAACGAACCTGCAAATGTCTCAACTACCAATCAGAATCAAGCATTCCAGAGAGCCGTGTAATAATGTAATGTAACACACTTATCCAACATAAGCCAGCGTTTAGTTTTTTTGTTTGCACAATGCATTTGAGATTTTTTTTTTTTGTCTACTATTAATCTCAAATAGCTAATATAACTAAAATATTACTTATTTCTTCTGTTTTTGCTAGATATTGTAAGTAAATGCGTTTTTGTTGCTACAGTGCGAACAAGCTTTAATGGTAAGCAGATGAACGGAAATGTGGTATCATTGCCTTGCTTGCTTCTCAGATGAACACGACACGACACCTGTGGAGTAAAAACTACAGTTGCTTGTTACCTCGGGAGGAGACAGTGCCTGTAATCGCAGTGTCCAGCTTCATGCTCTTCCTCCCCATCATCTTTTACTTAAGCAGCTTCCTGCACTCAGAACAAAAGAAGCGCAAGCTTATACACCGTAAGTAACTTGCCTTTAGAAAGTTTAAGCAAAAGGGCAAAGGTCTTTGATAGTGTTAATTGAGCATGCTTGATCCTTACTGCTTTAGATTTCACGGTCAATCACTTTCAGACAGTATTTAACCAAGCGCTCTCAAAAACAACTAATCTTAGTGTCTTTCAAAACAGGTAGAAGACAAACTGTTTTTTTTTTTTTAATGCTCTAAGCAAGTCTCTGACTTCATTGTGCGTTGAATATTTTGTTGCATCTTTTGCCAGTTAAGTTCTAATCTATTCTCTCATCCTCATCCACAGCCAAAAGAGCCAAGTCCAGCAGCAGCCTAATGAATGTCCAAGACAAATTCAGCTGAGCGGACATTTGGTTCACCTCTCCTGCTAAACCAACAGGCACTTTCAGCATGGATGGGTAGGGTTTGTATCTTCTCCTGGAATCCAAGCACATCCGGGATCAAAGACTTGATGATGCTCTACACATGCTGTATTCTTTTTCTATTTAAATCTTTTTTTTTGTTGTTGCACAATTTGTGATTTGCACTATTGATTTAAATTCGCCAATTGCAAGTTTTACTGATAATTCTACTGATTTTCTCAGAGGATGAGTGATGAGTTCAATAATTACAGTGGATTATAGTATTATATTATTGTATTTAAGGTATGAAGTAGATGTGATCCTGGAAGAGGGACATTTATCTTGCACATAAGACTGCTTATGCTGCATTTCTAGTGCACTAACAGACCATGTTACATTTTGTATTCTCTGTTTTCTAGATGATAAAGAAAAACTTGCACACATACATGTAAACACGTGTACACACACACACACACACACATTACATCGCAGTGGCACCACTTCTGGAAGCACTCCATGTGCATTAGAGAGAGATCTTGTTACAAATACTTTATTTAGGGGAAAAGGTGAATGCAGTGAGTAGAGGAGTAAAGTAAAGGATGGAAGAGGCAACTGAAGCCTTTTTAGATGGCCTATGTGCCCGTTTACTTCACTTTTTGTTTAACAATGGATTTGCCATAGTCTTCTCCCAGAACACACCAATTATTCCAAAAAAGATCATTAATAGTCTTATACTTAAGTCTTCATTTTCTGACCATGGCGTTATATGAGGTCGAGTGTTTTGTACACACTGAATGCATACTTCTTTAGCCGTGAAATAGTTTTCCATTTAAATAGCTTCCTCATGCCTCTATTTTAGTTTTGCTTAACTCCTAAAAGCCTTCCTTGGTGCGATTGACAGGCTTGTTGTTTTCAGGGTTATATGGACTTTCCTTAGATTGCAAAGCGCCTGTTTCCTCAGTCATTAGCAGCTAATCTAAATGTAGGATAAAGTTACTTGGCCGATTAATCGTAACAACACATCCGTTAAGCTGCATTGGCTTTTTGGTCTTGTGGAGCCAAGCCATTGCCTATCACACTGCCTGTTAAGCGCATTTCACGTCATTTATCCAATCATATGATCGTACAGGAATATATGGGGGAAAAATAGCCTTTTCATTTGTGGCTCATGAGTGCAATGTCTAACAAGAACTACTGCTTTCATAGCTGCAATGCCAGATCTGTTGGTGAAAGTCATTATCATATATCGTATATGTCAAATGAAGCAACCAGGTGAATTTTATGGCCACGTGTTCGAGGAACTGACGCAAAACCTGAAATACCTTTTGAAATGTATGACCCTAACCTTGGTTTACCTGACAAGAACCTTAGAGAGGATGAGGGGGAACTGGTGGGAGGTATGAGATTATCCGTCAGCACGTTTTGCCCTGGTAAATCAGAGCAGTGACTTTGGACCTTAAGCAGTGAGCCCATTATGAAATATCCCTGAGCCTGAAACTCAGCAGGGACTGATCCAACAAGCCTTCAAAGTAGCTGCTGCATTATTTAAATGTTGCCATTAGGATTTTGGATGGCTTGGCGTTACAAATGACTTTTTGTGTGTTGATTAATGATTGCTTTGTGCTCTTTACAAAAACTTGCATACTAACAAAAGTTTTGTAAGGCTTTGATTTTATCACAAATAATGAAGAGATCATTGATTCTAAAAGTGTTTCATTTTATTTTATTGTGTATTTATTTTTTATTTGTTATTCATATGTATTGTTTATTTGTATATTGTATACAGCATGTCCAGCAGCCCAGAGTTCTTACCGTGCTTTTTATAAGAACCTCTCTGGCTTGTTTCCAAGCACCATAATCTGCAAAGGAGCTTTAATAGGAAACGGCTAAGAAAATCATTGTTTAATTTTTTTTTATTTGAAAATGTTAGTTTTGTCATTTGACTTCATGTGTGTGTTCGCATGTGTCAGCAGAGGTTATTTGGTTCCATATGTATTAAAATTAGTATAGGTTTCATAAAATGTTGCAAAACATGACATTTAATCCATCAAAGAAGGTTGGCGGTAAAAAATATCAAAGATCTCAAGAAGTTTTAGAAAAGCAAGAAAAAGTAGCTGATAGATCAATTTTGTTTAATAGCAATATAAATATAGTATGATTTCCATTTTGTATAATAGAATCTGCGATATAAATGAGATACTGGGAATTTATCACAACTTGGGTTTACTTATATGTTTGTATTTTGAGGTTTTCTTTATCTGCTCTATATAAATCTGCTCTGTAATCAGTTGCACATACTTTCTACGCACCTTTGGTAGTTATGCAAGCTTTTTAAAGCTGTCATTTAGCTAAAGTTGAATATGCTGCTTTGTTGAAGAAATATAGCTTTATAATTTCTGAATTCTCACTTAAGATCCAACATGTGTTGCTGAATGAAAGGGGCCATTATGACCTCACAAGGGTCAAAGTCCGAAGATCATGGGATTATGGTATTATGATTATAGAATCACTTCATCGCTGTGGTCAGTTAGCCCCGATGGCTACAGAGCTCTCCGTTTCAGCCTCCATTTGCTGCTGATCATTCTTAAATGTTCCTCCCCATTACAAAGGTCGTATGAGAGGTCAGCTGGAGGAGACATCGTAGATGCTGATTGGTGTGTCAGAAACCTAAGGTGGATGACTTTTGTGCCCCGTAGCTTCTTTTAATAAGACAACAGGATCACAGTCGGCAAGGCTTACTCAGACCCAGGGGGTCTAGCAGAATAAGCGCTTTTGAATAATAGGCCATGGCATAAGGGCAAAAACATCTGACCCTGTTGGGCACCCATCTTTGGGTACAGTGCATGGCCTATCAGCTGGATAAGACGGCTATAAAACCTCTTGAAGAGAATAATGGAGAAGATTTCAGGGAGGCAATAGGTGGCCACTTTGGCGCTTCATCTTTATCAATGATGAGCTCCATTCAGGACTATTTCTAAAATTAGTTTGGCATCTGATTAGCTCAGCACAACAAAACAGAAAGCACTGGATAAAATAAATCCTTTGTTTTACTAAAGGCCTATTTTAATGTAGATACAGATAACACTCAACTCAAGATGCTAATATATATATATAGAGCTAACGTATCCGCACATAATAAATTGTTAACATGCAAACATTCTACTTTTAGGTTTTTAATGATTAGACTACAGTTTAAAAAGTATAAGGATCATGAAAACAAATATTTAATATTTTACTATAAAGTTTTTAAATAAGCAGTGTCGTTCACTGTAAAAAGAACATTTAGCCTACTTAATGTATTTGGGCATTAAAAACAAAATGAAATGTCACAGTCTTAATTTCCATGCAACTCGTTATAGTTGATTTTTATACAGATTTATGGCCTTATAGTGCATAACCTCCGTGTAATAATGTGTAAATTAAGATGAGGGGTTGTGACCCGCACAATTACTCCCTGCATATTTAACTCTGTCTGATTAACGCGGGACGGTAAGAGCATCTCTCAAGTCTGAAGTAAGCAGTCTCATCATTGTAGCTCTTGTTTGTTATTTTGTGCTGCTATCATCATTCAGGTCAACGGGACTGAAGAGGAAACGGCAAAGGTTATCGAGGAGGGTTTAGCATGATCACTTCCTCTCATTTTACTTTCTCTCTCATATCAGCAAACACACTTGATGTTTTTTCACTCTTTTGTAAATGACATGGAATGTATTAACAGTTGTTTAAGGCAGATCCAATTGATACTCTACATGGTCAGAAGTCAAACACCAGGTTCATTATATTACTCTGGTGCCATCTATCGATAGAATATGATTTTCATGCAATATCATGATCATTGCTTAAACAAGCCAACCATAAACCAGATATGCTGGTTTGCTGGTCATGGCTGGTTGGAGTTGGCCAGAGACCAGCGTAAGACCACCTAACCGATTTAAGATGTTTTCTGCCTAAATTTAACTAACTTAAACATGGCAATATCTGAAGAAAATCAAGCAAATTCAGCAGAGAAATCCATCACATGTTATAAGATGGGCCAAAAGAGGGCGACATTGCAAGAACAGTCTGAATCCGACAATCATGGCGCTTGAAACATGTATTGCGTTTATGTTAGCAGACAGCTATGATGTTGAAGATTTCTTATTTTTCAAGAAGAATTCAACTCGCAAGCGTAGGAAAGTAAGGTGAAGAAGAAGAACTGTATTCTGTATATCGCTAATGTTGCTTTATGTGGTATAACGTTACAAACAACACGGCGCCTCTTTTAACACGCCGTTAATTTACTACAGCTTGCAACTGTTTGACTAACTGTACTAGAAATATTCCTTCAGGTGAATTGGTGATATGTTGAAACGTGGTTGTTGACCTTTTGCTGGTTGACTACTGACAATGTACAAAAAACAGCAAGTAAGCTGTTAGTAATCAAAAATCTGTTGTTAAACCCAATGATGGAATTAATTGTTTTTATATTAATTTATATTTTAATAGAAAGAAGCTGAAAACTGAACCAAGTAATGATCTGCCAAGGTAATATCATGCACACAGTATTTGGTGTAATAATGATGCTTTTTATGCACTGATAACATGACTTTGTTTCACCTATCAGAGAGGATGACAAAAGAGAGGTTTTCAATACAGTGCTGCAAAGCTTGACAATAAGTGATTTTAAGAGTCACTTCCAGTTGACGCCATCTCAAACTGAGGTATTTGCTGGTCCTTTTTCCTGCCGATCTTGTTGTTTTGTAAAACAAAAATGTTCTTTTTGTGTTTGTAGGAGTTGGTACGGCAGCTGGCACCTTGTAAATGGACTGCCATTGGGCAAGAGGGATGGACAGTGTGGCATGCAGTGCTTGCTAGTCTGTGGGCTCTTTCTACCCAAGAGTCTTACCACAGTGTAGCAACCCGTTTCCACATCACTGAGTCACTCATATGTGATCAGCTGGATGAGTTCTGCACCCTGGTTAACAGTAAATTGGCTCATGAAATTCACTGGCCGCACGGGCAGGAAGCAGAAATGTCGGTGGCGGGGTTCCTTTCTACTGTGGGGTTACCAGACACTCTCTGTGTAGTAGGAACGTGTTTCATTCCTATTGAGAAACCTACAGATGTGCCAGATCCAGAGGTATATAGAGATGCAGAGGGATCATACTCCATAAAACTCATGGCTTTTTGCAATCACAAGGGTTGCTATACCTACGTGTCTGCAGAGCACCCTAGAAATTGGCATAACTCAAGAGTCCTGTCAGCCACGGAGGTTGGCAAAGTATTGCGAGAGAACCCTGTGGCTCTGCTACATGGCAAACACATTATTGGCAACTCCACCTTCCCGCTTTCAGAGCACTTTCTGACTCCATTCCCTGATTATGCTACACTAGGACAGAAAAAAGTATGTTATAACCAGAAAGTGCAGTCATCCCTTGCAGTGGCACAAGACTCCCTCCATACTCTGAGATCTTGTTTTCAGAGGCTCAGATGTCTGCAAAAGCATTCTGTTTGCCAAACCAGTTTAGCCGTGAAGAGCTGCTGTATTTTATTCAACATGTTCCTAGAAACATATAATGTGCCAGTGGGCCACATTGGGGACGATTTAACCCAAAAACCTTTCCATGAACTACGCTACGGACACTCTGGAAGTCTTGGTGGAATATCTAAAAGACAAGACATAGCGGCCTCACTTGGGCGAACCGCTAAAAAAAGAAAATATATGTACAATTAGTATTGAAAAGTGATGTTGATGAATGATAATGAATGCAATGTGTTGATCGTATGTTTTACTTTATAAGGTGACTGTTTTGTTAACCACTGTAGTATGTTTATATGTCTACTATGGTACTATGCTGAAAATGTTTGCTCATGATGCATATGGTGAATTACAAAATCCAAAAAGGACAAGTGTTTGTATAATTAAAAACCATTAAAAAGATTTTCGACTGCGTATTCTATGCATTAATAAATCCATTATGCAGCATGGACTGTATGTTCATTCAAGTTAACAAAATCTGGTTATATTGGCTATATTGGAGTCTTTGTGTTGGTTAAGAGCCTGTGTGAGGGGCCCCTAAATCTGTACAGGTTAAATACCCCTCTTTATTTGGAAAAGAAAGAAAAAACTATGAAAATTATGAGTTGTGTAAAAACACGTACTCTTGTAAAGCGCATGCGTAGAACACGTACACTGCTAGGCGCACGGATTTGTCGTACTTCAGAACATGAGCTGACAGTGAGCTGGGAGGCGTTAGTAACTCGCCATAATAAAAGCCCAAGTCATGTTGAACGTGGAAATCCACTCATTCTTTATATTACTGGTAATTTGAGGGCAACACAATAAAATAATATGCCTTTTTAAAAATACCTACCGATTTTTACACTATCCGGACTGACCGCCAGTCCTAATGAAAAAATACGACAGCCTTTTATTTTGAAAGCAAGCGCTATCGTGGCAAAGTGTGGATGCTTGCTTCCCTCCCTAGCATTTTGTGACTAGTCCTACTACAGTGGAGCGACTGATAGGGCGGCAAAGCGGCAGAAAAAATCGGGGTTTAGAGCCGCTGCGAAATGGCTGGACAACAGTTTCAGTACGACGACAGTGGCAACACCTTTTTCTATTTCCTTACGTCTTTTGTGGGACTAATAGTCATCCCAGCCACCTATTACCTCTGGCCCCGGGATCAGAATGCGGGTAAGGCCCCATATGCTAATACACTAACGTTACCAGCTAAGCAGTTACATGTCACTTGATGATCAGTACTGATAACCAGATTGCCACCTCTACGAAGAATATTTTCTTACATTGCAGTAGCGTTATTTAATAAAACGAATATCGAAGGTAAATCTATTAAGGTCATTAAGGGCTTGCCTGATTGTTGATACCGTAGCATTAGCAGCTGACCCCCCACTCAGCTCAGCTACACTAGGGATATCTCCAATACTTTTTAAAATGTCAGTTATGGATCATAATGCCATTGCCTTTAAAGAATAAATGTAGGCTACATTTGAGCATTGCTAACATCACGCGCATGCTACCTAACGTTACGTTAAATGCACTGGGCATCCGTTTAATAAGCCTTCTTCGTGTGTCCTCGTTTGTTTACATTGACAAATATATCGCTACAGCTGTTCTGATCATAGAAGGCTCGTCATCGATCATAAATTGTGTCTTTTCTGTCTGCATGGTATGCCACTCCCACTCATTTTTCAGCACGTGCTATGAAATGTTGCAACAGAACAAAATTAGAAATGTACTCGTTTAGTATCTTGGCGCAGTAAAAATGTTGCATTAAAATGAAACACTCAAGGAGAAATATAATATATAAATAAGTTTAATACGTGCATATAAATGGCAAATGTTGATTCAGTTGCGCAAACAAGTATGCAGTGTGTGCAGTAACACATTCACAAGAAAGGTTAATAGGTTCTTGGTTTTTATAGACCTTTGTGGCCTACCAGACTGAAAAGTTATTTTTTTTTCTGTATGTGTGTGTATATAAAACCTTTCAAATATTAATAAAGATGGTTCTATTCTTTTATTCTATTATCTTCTATTTATTCTGTTACATAATAATACAATTTTGGCATAATTTAATGCAGCCTTCATAATCTAGGTCACATTCAGATAAAAATAAAAAGGTTTGCAGTACCTTACTTAAAAAAGTGTCCGTACTACCATGCTCTTTAGACGTTTCACCATAATTACTTTGTCTAATTTACTATGAAAAACTATTATACATTGGTACTGTACTGTTTTGGCAAATTTGTACGTTTGCGTGTTGGTTGCGGACTAGATTGCACGGTGCTGATTTTGTTGTTGTTGTCTGTTATGTGAATTAATTCACAGAGCAATTAAGGTTGAAGAGTTTACGACGAGTTCATGGGAGATGTCTGTGGTATCGCCTTCGGCTCATGAAATCACAGCAGAGCATTGTTCCAACACTTAAGTAAGTGATTATGTTTCTGTGTAATTAGTAAAAGACGGTTTAGGGGAATTAATCCCATTTAGCTCATTGAACCTACTTTTATTATGACACACTGCACTTGTGTCCTGGACTCCTGTCTGTTTGCTGTTTGTGAGTGTTTGGTTTTTAACGTGAATAAATCGTAATTTGAATAGGCTTCTGGAATGTCTACTGTATACAGTGTGCACTGGGCAATGAAATTATATAGATAACTGCTTCGGTTTAAAATGATGCATAATGCTGAAGTATTATTTCATTTGCTTGCTTTGCATGATAATTATATTAAAGGATTAAAACAAACATATTTTATAATATTTTAAAGGTGCCATAGAATGGAAAACTGAATTTAGCTTGGCATGGTTGAATAATAACAGTTCAGTACATG
>JAUMHQ010000083.1:13240808-13254894 GCA_032361165.1 Enteromius paludinosus
ATTTGATGCGAGCTGCAATTGGGAGCCAGTGCAGGGAGATGAAGAGAGGTGTGACATGGGCCCTTTTGGGCTCGTTGGAGACCAGTCGTGCTGCTGCGTTCTGAATCATTTGTAGGGGTTTGATAGTGCATGAGGGAAGACCGGCTAGTAAAGCATTGCAGTAGTCCAGCCTGGAGATGACCAGGGCCTGGGTAAGACGTTGTGTGGCCTGCTCTGTAAGAAAGGACCTGATCTTTCTAATGTTGTGTAGGGCATACCTGCAAGATCGGGCGGTTTTAGCTATATGGTCTTTGATGCAGAGGCGATCATCGAAGATAACTCCAAGATTTCTGGCAGAGCTAGTTAGTTTGAAGGATTTTATTTATTTGAATTTAATTTAATTGTATTATTATTTTATTTTTGTAATATTGACACTGGTGACAAGAATTATGAAAATTCTATTATATCAAAAAATGTGATATCAAATAAACCTTTTTTAAAGAAAAAATAACTTTACAGTTATTGTGATATCAAATTACTTCTATAGTGACAAGATTTTGGTAATATTACCCACCCCTATTGTGAAGTATTATTACACTTTAATCCAACTTATATAATTTATTCCTGTGATGGAAAGGCTCAATTTTCAGAAGTATTCAACATCACATGAACTTTGTGATTTGGTGCAAGATTTCTCATAATTGTCAGTGTTAAAAACAGTTTGTAAATGTATTAATCATTGTTTTATTTTATTTTTTTATCACTAATGATAAATTTAATGTGTCCTTGCTATATAAAATACCAATTTCCTAAAAATAAATCCTATTGACCCCAAACTTTTAAATGGTATCTTTTTGGATTAGTTTTTTTGTGCAAGCATTTTGGGAACCATAGTATAGAAACCTTTTCAGTTTGTTCTGATAAACCCAATAGTAATGTTGTTTTTTGTTCAGGGCACATGGTGGTACCGCTCCATTCGCTACAGTGGTGATCAGATTCTCATCAACACCACACAGCTTTTCATGCACTTTATGTACAAAACGCCTACAATGAACATGAAACGTAAGTTGAATAAAAAATATATTATGACCCTCTAGATCCTTTAGATTCTTCAGACTAAGTCTCCTCTGCTCGACAGGATTGGTGATGGTGTTAACGGCAGCGTTTGAGTTTGATCCTCGTAGTAACAAAGAGGCCATTATAAGACCAACAGACAACATAGAAGTTCCCCAGGTGAAATGTTCAAACATATGTGCTTAACATAGCTGGTAAGTAATGATTTAAATTTAATGCTCGTGTTGTGTTTCTTTGTGCAGTTGATCCGGGAACTGGGGAACATTAATGTGAAGAAGAAGGAGCCTCCATTCTGCTATCCTTATAGCCTGAAGGCGCGAGTCTTATTACTTACGCACCTTGCCAGGATGGATGTTTCTGAGAACGTAGAGGAGGGTATGTATTCACACCCCTCAGACTCAATATTTAATCCTGTTGGACAATTAAACCCCAACTGCATGTCTAATGCTATTCATGTAATTTATGCATTTACAAAGGCGTTCAAGAAATGCATTGCAAGTTTGTGTGATCCCTGGATATTAAATCCATGACTTTTGTGTTGCTAATGCCATTATCTTCTGCAGATCAACGTTTTGTGGTGAAGAAGGGGCCTGCTTTACTACAGGAAATGATCAATGTTGGCTGTCAACTTACCATGATGGCAACCAGTAGAGGAGGTAATTAGCATTATGATATAATAAAAACAATGTTTTCATTAGTATGTATGGGGGGGGGGCAGCAAGGATGCATTAAAGTGAGAAATACTGACACAGTTCTTTTGAATTTTATAATGTATGACAAATACAGTCTTATTGTGTTTTTTTATCATACTTCCTTGGTGAGCATGTGCGACTTCCTTCAAAAACATTAAACATCTTTTGAAAGGCAGCATGTGATACATGATTTAAAAGATTTTTGCTGATGGATTTTATAGGGCTTCGGGCTCCCAGGCTAACATCTATAGAGAACTGCATGAAGTTGTCTCAGATGGTGGTTCAAGGACTGCAGGAGGCCAAATCTCCTCTGCTGCAGCTGCCCCATTTTGAAGAGGAGCACCTTCGATACTGTATCTCTAAGAAGGTACATATTTCTCAAAGTCTTTTAAGGTCACAGAAGAAATAGTGTTGTTTGATACCCCAGCTGTTATGTTTTCAAATCTTTTAAATATGGCCCATCTCCCTCTTCAGTATAAGGTACGGACATTGCAGGATCTGGTCAGTCTGAAGGACTCTGACAGAAGAAATATGCTGAGATTCCTTGGGGAGGAGAAGTATGAAGAGGTCCTGGCGGTCCTCGGAAGCTTTCCTTATATCAACATGGAAACCAAACTTCAAGGTGAGATGGTTCTGCAGCGCTTGAACATTCATACATTTAATAAAACATATTACATGTGATCTAAAGTCTGTGTATGTTTCACTGCTCCATAGTTTTGGATGATGAGGATAGCAATAACATCACAGCAGGATCCATTGTCACAGTTACAGTAACCTTGTCAAGGAAGAGGATGTCTGTAAGTAGTACATTTGCGTGTCCAGATGTTTAGTTAAGGGGTGAGGGTGTAATGCCATTAAAATACAGTAGTTGACTTATAAGTTATGTATATCTTATAAAAGGTAGTTACTGTCTGGAACAGCACATCTTGCAGTTGCAGCAGGCATCCACAAGAGTTCACTGCTGAGATTCTTTGGTTTTTAGGTTGAGACTTCATTTCAGCGAGACTATCTCTAACAAAATGTTTTTATTGACCTTTCTAAATGCACACTAACATTGCACTACGTTTCTGTTTGTTCAGGAGATGTTTGAGAAAGAGGAGAATGCACCGCTACCTACTGAGGAAACGCACGCAGAGGAGGTAGTAATGCTTTCAATGTGCATGTTCAACAGACGTCATTTAATAATTAATTAAAATAGCTCATTTACATCTCATGTGCTCATTATAATATCTAAAGGTTTCTGAATATCATTTTGTACTTTGCAGCAAGGAGATGCCAAATCCAACAAAACAAAGGTTTGGCAAAATAAGAATAAAGGAGCTAAAAAAGCTGCCAAGTCCAAAAAGAAGAAACTGACAAAGAAGAAACCAGCCACCCAACAGCAAGCAAAGGGAGACAAGGCCAAACAAGCCAATGGCAATGTGGCAGGAAACGTAAGGGTTATATATTTCTCCACGGTCAGCTTTTAAAGAAGTATCGTGCTGCAGCGCACGTTTTATTACACATGACGCCCGTGCACATTTTGAAACAGCGCCTGATTACTCCTCTTATGAGTCATCTTTCACGTCTGATGGATTTTGCATTTAATACTGTCAAAAGCACTCAAGGTTTACATATGAACACGGCTAGTTATCTCTACAGTAAAAGTAAACAGTTGAGAGAGAGAAGGATGCATGCAGGTCTTAATGCACGGGTGGCCGACTTCGGTCCTGGAGGGCTGGTATCCTGCAGAGTTTAAATGTAACCCTAATCAAACACATCTGCCTGTAACTTTCTAGTGATCTTGAAGACATTCGCTGCGTCCGAAATCGCATACTGCTTAAGTAGGTACTACATTTAAAACGTACTACCCGACCGTTAAAACAGTACGTTCTATATAGTATGAATGGGGGTAGTATGAATGGAATTCGGACGTACTACATCCGCCATATTGATGTTGTCACGTGTCACGTGTCGTCACAACGGCGCGACAATGTAAACTTTCAATAAGTCATCCGTTTATTTAGATTTAGTTAAACAAGTGTACTTTAATCACAATAAACAACGTTTTCTTCCTGAGGTGCTTACAAAAGTGTTCATGGTATGCCTACTATAGAATTCGGCCCGGAAGCAGTAGGTCATCCGGGTACTTATCGCCTACTGAATTTCTATGAATTCAGACATTCTACTCGCCTTGCATACTGTTTTTCACGTACTATATAGTAGGGAAGTAAGCGATTTCGGACGCAGTGATTGATTAGTTTTTTCAGGTGTGCTTGATTAGGGTTGGAGCTAAACTTTGCTGGACACCGGCCCTCCAGGACCGAGGTTTCCCAGCCCTGTCTTAAAGGTACAGTACTAAACACGCAGTTATTAAAGGGATAGTTCACCAAAGGAAAAAAAAATTATTTACTCACATGTTGTCCCAAATGACAAAGATATTTTATCTTCACCCACTTTGGCCTAAAATTTCAGTTCTTCTGTCTGCTGTTCTTTTTTTATTTTATTTTATTTTATTTTATTTTATACCTTGAAAAAGTTTTTTTTTTAAGCAATAGGGAATTCGATTGGCTGTATTGCTCAGGCAACTTGCAAAACAGTAAAACCAACATGACAAAGAATCATGAATTTAAAATAATATTCCTGGAAAAAATTGTGATATGCTCTTTTTGCCATATCGCACCCTTAACTTGTGCTACAACTGTTTGGGCTTTGCTACAAATCTTTCAACTTCTGTAGCACCAGTGCAAAAATGTTAACTTACAGCCCTGCTAAGGCAAGTATATAAAATTACTTAAATCTCCTATTTGAACTATGGCTTAGTCTAAGCCCTGTCTGTGAAACCAGGTCTTAAATTGTAAAAAGATTTCCATTTCAAATAAATCCTGTTCTTTGGAACTTTGGAACAAAAGTATCACAGTTTCCCCAAACACTGTGGAGCATCACAACTCATTTAACTTCCTGAAAAAAAGAAATTCTAAAAGTCATGTGGCACTGAAGGCTGGAATAATGGCTGCTAAATATTTGGGTAAAAATTATATAGTAAAATAGAAAACTGCTAGTTTAAGTTGAAAAAATATTTAAATATTTTCATTTTTATTATTATTATTATTATTATTTGGATTAATACATCATTTCTGAATTGATTACAAAAATCTGTCCTGAAAATTTTGAACAGAAATGTTTATGTAGGTCATATTCATTCATTTTAGTCAATTTTACTATGATTTTCTGCACTGTACTTAACGGAATCAAAAAATTTTCTCCTACCCCATGCACATTTATAGGATGTAGCTGCTGCATCAAAAGAGGAAGAGGACGATCTCTCTGATAAAGGCAGTGAATCAGACGAGGCAGAGGCAAATAAGGACTCGCCCAGCGAGAGAGATGAGGAGAGTGACAAGCAGAGTGACACTGAGGGGGACGAGATTACTGGAGATGATGAGGAGGTGTGTGTCATATCCCTTGGATGACTGACTGCTGATGGTAGCCATTGCAGCGCAGGTTTCTATAACCAGCGTGTCTCTTCTGTAGGAATGGGAGGCACTACAACAGAGCATTCAGCGCCGCGAAAGGGCACTTTTGGAGACCAAGTCTAAGGTCACACATCCTGTCTACAGCTTGTACTTCCCTGAGGAGAAGCAGGAGTGGTGGTGGCTCTACATAGCAGATAGGAAGGAACAGACGCTGGTGTCTATGCCCAACCACGTGTGCACACTCAAAGACACAGAGGAGGTGAGGCCACATCCACCTGTTTGTGCTTTATCACATCTTTTTGTTTCTATTTGGAAGAGTTAATCGAAGTAATAGAAAGGGTGAAATTGTGTTGGTCAAGGGTGTGAAATTGTATTGGGCCTGAAAGTATTCCAATTTGATTTAATATTTTTACTAGATAGACGACCTTTTGTGTAAAGGTTGTGCAAAGTAAATTGTGTTTGCAAATCAAAGTGATGCTCGATTTGTAAGCAGTGTAATGTAAGTATTTATATATGCTATTACAGTTTTTAATTTATTTATTCATTTTTTATATTTTCAATTGTGTGTGTGTGTGTGTGTGTGTTTTAATATTATTGTTTCGTTTCATTCATTTTAATTTTTTGTTTTTAGCTTTTAAAAATTTTAAACTCTAAAGAATTTTGTTAGTAATTTTATTGCCTCAACGTAAACTTATGAATATTATATGAGGATTTTCAACAAATAATTAATTCAAATAAAACCAAAAACAGGATTTTGAATTTTTGAAACCAAATGGTTAGGGTTATACAAAATATTAGGGAATCAATATAAATGAAGAGAAATGTTCAGTAATCATAAATGGCTGGTTATGATTATTAATAATAATAATAATAATAATAATAATAATAATAATGTTTTATGAATATTATGAATCTACTTTTATTTTTATATCTTCAGTTATTTATGAAGACATAAAAATAAGATAGAGAATTTTGTTTTAATATTATTTAGGTTTAATGTATTTTTGTTTTATTTTTAGTTTTCAGCTTTAATTGCTTTATTTATTTTTGCTTCAATGTAAACTTCTTACAGTTTGTTTGAAATGCAGTTTTTCATGTAACGTATACTTCTTCGTTTCAGACTCATTTCAAATAGCCAAACCACCAAATGTTTAATAGTTGAAGTTAACAGTTTTTGAATCAAATGGTGAATTAAATCAGATTTCAATTAAACTGGTTCAATCAGTCTGAATCAGAATGTTAATCACAAATGGCTTGTTATTGAAAATCATTAGTAAAAAGAAGTGGTTTCCCAAAAATTCTTTATTGTTCTAATTAGTTCATAATCATGACTGTAGTTTTTGCCATGGCAGGGTTGGGAGTGTACATTTCATTTTTGGAGAGATGAATTTTTCTTTAAATCATGAGCCTTTACAATAGAAATACCAAGACATTTATGAATGCATAATGGCAAAAATTTTAATTATTGGTATTAATTGCAATTGTGTGTTGTCATTAAAATGTAGTAAATGGAAAAATAATGAGTGAGTGTGTGTGTGTGTGACTGGCTGAACGGCACTAGCTACACAGTCTCCTGCGCAGCAGTTTTCCCCATAGCCTGTTGCCAGGCAACCTCCATACTGCAGTCTCTGTCTGGATACAGAGCAGCCAGACGCCTGTCATAATTCTGTCTGACACAGTGAGTGCTTCCTCTCTGTGAGGAGCATGAGAATGCAAGGATGTAAACAAAAGGGTCATAAATCACCCCATATCTCCCAATTACTCCTCCGTATTAGGTTTTGCTGAGTTGTGTAAAATGACCAATAATTATCTGAACTTCCTGTTTGCCTCAGGTTGAACTGAAATTCCCCGCTCCATCCAAAACCGGAAACTATCAATATTCTGTGATTCTCAGATCAGATTCATTCATGGGATTAGATCAGATCAAGCCACTCAAGGTCAGTTGTTTTCTATTTTTTTTTTTTTCCTATTATATATTTATAAAATACTTATAAAGTTTTTAAAATAAAATATGGCTTTTATTAAGTATTTGTACATTTTATTAAATATTTATAAAATATTTTAAGATGATGCATGTTCAAAGGCTTGGAGTTAATCCATTTTTTTTGGTTATTTATTTATGTTTTGTCTCTTATGCTGATTTGGTGACCAAGAAACACTATATATAATGTATTTATAAAATAATGAAAAATATGTATATTGTATATATCATATACATATATCATATTGTAATGCAAATTTATGTATTTGCTATAATCTTTGGGATCCTAATTTTTTTGTTTCAGCTGGAGGTTCATGAGGCCAAGGCCATGATGGATAACCACCCTCAGTGGGATATCCCAGAAACCGAGGAAGAGGAGGATGACCAGGAGGATAGTGATGGCATTGAGGAATCTGAGGAAGATGAAGAAGACAATGACTAAACCAGTCATTTCATGCAGACTTGAGCACAGCTCATACACCCATGTGCCCACTTATGCATACACACACACACACACACACACGCTCCTACATAGCCACATAGCCCCAGACCATTGCCGTCTTCTGGGCCACCACACACCGGAGGCAAACAGGAGGCAAGGACGTTGACGCCCCATGTTTCTGTTCTGAACACTCATGAATCACAAATCGTCCTTTTATTTCGCCAGTCAAAATAAGACTTAAGGAACTGTTGGTTATCTTTCCCTGCGTTCATCCAGTCGTTATCGGTGGGCTGTCACAGTGGTTATTTGTGGGGTCCAGCTGTGTTTCAGATTTCTCTCCACTTAACGAAAAAGATGTCTGACCAACCATTGCACCGGAAAAATAAAAACCAGAATACCGCTGAAAAAACACGCACCTCATGACTGTCATTTTTCAATGTCACGTTTATGTTTCAAGGGTGTTTTCTCCCTTCTCATTTTGTAGTTTTATGTAGTTTCTTAGATACCAAATTTACCAGGTGTTTGCCACTTTTTACGAGGCTGTGTGATGTGTAATCTGGAGTGAGCATGAACCACGAGGACGTGGATGTGCGAGCAGGGATTACGGGGTGAAGGGTGTACTGCACCGCTGTGGGTTGTGTCTCAATTTGTCTCTATGGTCGTGAAGTGTGGAAGTGTCCCAATACATTTAAAAATCTTAACTTCTTCCAGCTTCTCGTCACAAGCGCAGGTTGTCTCAGCCTCCCAAAAAAAGACTGCAGACATTCCACAGCCAGATCTATGGTTCTGATTTATCTCCTAATGTCGCTGCTGTTCATGAATGAGCAGATTTCTTGGCACTATGTAATAACATGGTCTTTTGAAACCCTAGGCCCATTCAAGTTCTGATTGATTCATCCCACTGACTTTAAGCTTTTTTTTTTTTTACAGTTGTTACAAGGAGACCATGTTTAAAGCCTGAACATGCACAAGCCTTTTCCCATCAGTTACACTAAACCATTGGCCATAGTGCAGTTAAAATGATTAAGCTTGTCAAAATTTCACCTTTAGTATAATGTCTTTATGTGGTTTCTTTTGGAACTGAATGCCTCAATTGTAGATCCTTAGTTCAGCCTGATTTTTCTTTTCTTTTTGTATTTATATGTAATTTTGTCTTACATTCCACCCTCATCAAATATGAACGCCTTATTCGATGTACAGATTTCCTTGTGTTCACAAATATTGCAAATGATTTGATGCAAAAACACCTGTTTGAGTGATGGGAATAATTGAGGGTCTGTTTATTTCTGAAGGTTTTTCATTGATTGGTTTTATGCGCGGAGGGATTATAACAAAGCTCGAAATTAAGGACAGGACTTTGCTTTTTTTTTTTTTTTTTTTGTGAATATGATTATTTTCGTCCCATTTAAATGTTATTTTGCACCAGTGGAAGGCATATTGGAAGTGCTGGTTTAGTGGTTGTGAAAATATTAGTTTGGTCTGTTTGATTGTGAATTAGTGGGAGAGGTTAAGCGGACTGATAAGAAATTATTTCAAAGGTAGAAATGCATATGAAATGTGATCTCTGCATTTATGGTTCTGCTTTTATATCTCTCTCTCTTTTTTTTTTTTATCTTGAATTTATGACAGGAATTGGATTTTCTTGTTCCCAATAGCTAATGTATGTATTTCATGGATGCATTTTGGAAAACTGCAAATGTCATTAGAAAATCCACCTCCCTTTTGTTCATTAGCATAAACTCAATGCAATCTTTACTGACAGAGGGAAAGTGTCATATTCTGGCTGCATGTAACACACATTCACAACCAGTTTTATCAAATTATAAGAGTTTTACAGATGAATAGACATGTTAGTATTATAGTTCCAAAAAGATTGTAGCCTCATAATTCATGCTGTGTACAGAACGCTGTGACTGAAGCGCACCGGTTATGAGAAATCATGTCTTTACATTAACACACAGAGAAACTCACCGGCCAGAAAAGGGGTGAATTGCCTAGTAAACAGTATCTGCCACTTTTGTTTACAAGAAAACTGTCATTGTAAATGGAAAATATATATTATTTGTATTTAAATAATTTCAAATAAAATAACTTTTTAAAAGATTTTCTTTTTGATTTATACGATTGAATATTTCCCTTGAACTTTTCTTTGATAAATTCATGGTTTTGTAGATCAAGAACATCCCAGACTCAGGGGTGCCTTTAGAGATTTTTGTTTTACCCATGACTTTGAAAGAACAGATTGCATTGAAACATCCATATTTTTCTCTATTGATGGTTACTGATCTATAAAATCTACATTTTGATTCATGCATGTTTACTGTTAAACAGCCTAGTTTCTGTCCGGCTGATATCTAACCGCCTATACATATTTTTTAGGTCTGCAATTTGGACACGAGTCGTAAATAAGTTTCTGTTCCTTAATATCTCAATTTTGTTTAAAAACTCTAAAAGCGTCTCGTAATTTAAAATCTTGATATTTTTGAGCTCCTCAGAGTGAATTCGTATTCATCCACTTTTTTTGCAACGTATAACTGTTGCCGTTATTAGAAAAATAAATGTATTAAACCAACAATTTTGATCAAGGACAAGTGTAGAGCTTGAAGTTAAAACTCCACGCGACACGTCAACACGTTAAAAAGTGCCAAATAACCAGATTCTCTGTAGTTTAGATCAGATATGCCATAACTAGATTGGCTCCATGATATGATATTGACTTTGTGTGCGTCCAGTCATATGTGCCGTATTTTGCTAATTTGTACCACGTAACATGTAGGCTATGACGGATTTCTGCAGGGCGAACCCAATATCAGTTTTCGTCCCACTGACCTTGGGGGGCGTCCCGAACAGGTTGCGATACATATTCAACACCCAGCCAACATATGCGAATCTTTCTATTTTTTCTAACCACTTCTGATTTTCAATAGCTTTGAGGACATGATCAAAGGGTGACATGTATTTTTAACTCAGTAAATAAGTAGACTTATCAGGCATCTCAATGCATGAAATGACCAGAAATTAAAAGTATTTTTATTCTAAAAAAATCTATAAAATGATTTCATTTGGAGAAAAAATAAACAGATAAATGACACCAATTTTAATCAAATTACCGTGAATTGAGGTATTAAATATAGGATTACTGAGATTTTTCACAAAGACACGGACTAATTAAATTAATTTTCAATTCAGACGGCTATTGGTGAAATTATAATTTAGCTTACTGTAATTTAGCAGAAAATTTGCGTTGAATATTATAAAAAAAACGTTTATATTCTAATATGGATTTAAAAAAATCGAATTTGATTAACGTATTTATAGTGGCCTTGTTTGGGTTAAACACAAACTGGGTCTTCTGTATTTTATTAGGCTATACGTTACTTATGTAGACAATATAAAACATCAGTTTAAAATCCAAAATTCAGAAACATTGCACACTTTGTATTTGCGAATATAGCCGGATCGGAAACACTGTTTAAAATAGCCCGCAATCCTCCACGGAATTTCACAAACAAGCTTTATGTGGGTTCAAATGGGTCTGTTCCAAAAGCCAAGAACCGAAGAGAGATTCCCGCACCGTACACACACATGCAGTATTTATGCAATAGATTTTTTTGGGATACAGTCGGATATCCTGTGAGGGTGTTTTACTCTACATCGTTTTGCATACCTAGGCGAAATATATAAACGTTTCACCATAAGCCCCCGTGGCTTGGCATTTAATTAGATCCCCGGGGTGCGGATCAGTTTGGCACCGTGTCTGCGTGCAAGCGAAACCGGCTGTTTTTTTTTTTTTTTTTGCTCCCGGAGCCCTGGCCGCGGTCCTCGCGCGACTTCACTTCTGCACCGGCGGCGCGGGAGGAAAATCGAGCCCGCAGTCCAGCTGCTGCAGCTGGGCTGAATTGTTCTGCACGAATCCGGCAGGCGACAATCTAAGCGCTGCAGCCGTCGACAAGCAGAGGTAACTCATTTTTGCCATTCGCTGCTTTTTCCAGGCGGCTGTTTGCTGATGTCAGTGTCATTCGAGACGTCAAGTTCGTCGATGCAAATGTGAAATGGCCACTGCGATATTGTCTGACTGGTGATTACTCAACAGATATGCTATATTAATTGCGAGAACTTACTGTTCAGTACACGTCTGTCTATTTTTTAGACGATCTTGAGGTGAGATTTGCACTTACTGATATCACTCTGAGATCTACGCTGATACAAGTCTTTAATTAAAAAACAGATGATTCGAATGACATCTTCGATTTATATTTTTTTATGGTAGTTTTAGACACTGTGGAGCATAGCGTGCGCATTTGTTTATTTATTTATAGTACAGCTTCCTAATTTTATGAAATATTGAATAATAAAACATATTTTAGCTTATCAGGTTATTTTAACCACATCTTTGATGTTTTTATACTTTTAAATACTCCGCATAGCTTGATTGCTTATTTATTTATTTATTTAATTATGTCAGAACAGTTTCCTAATTTTATTGCATATGGCATTATACAATCTTATTTATTATCTGAAGATCAGTTTTTGATTGCACCCACAGGAAATACAAGGTCTTTTTAAGGTCTGGATTGTTTATGATATTAAATGGCAAAAACTCCTTATGTCTCCTGCTTCTCAGATTTTATGCTGTAAAAATGGCCCCAGCAATTTCACATGTGAGATCTCAACATCTCAGACATGCAGAGATTTTAATATGAATGCAAAGATTTATGATCAAATTATCTAAGCCATGTATACACATGAATTTTGATGCATTGTACTAAAAGTTGCCCGATTTGTGACTATTGCTATTTCTTCTAATAGGCAAAGTTGAAACATTATTGCAAGAATTCTGATTTATGGAGGATGAAGCTCTGGACAATAAACATTTCCTATGGGTAGGGTTGTTTATGTGCTGTAGTCCTCTGGGAGAACCTATCTGCCCCACCTGTGCTTGCTTTGTTTCGCTGGAAGTTTCCTTTAAATACTGAAGCACTACAGTGGGGGCGATAAGGAGATTTGTGAATAAGAAAGCTGATAATAATTTTGCTTCATTGCTTTCAGCTAAGCAAACATCTTTTTTTTGCAGACGTAAAAAAGTAATGAATGGGCTGTCAGGCCCAACTTGCGGTTCTGATTTCTAATAGTCGTCATTTTGGGATAATTATTAATCCTTAAGTAATGTTTTTGGAAAAGAACAACTTCAGGGATTAAGCATGCTTGAAATGACTCCTGTGAAGGTCCTTTTCCCCCTTGACACCAATCCCCCCCGCTCCCACACACACACACATACACAATGCAGTGGTGTGTGTATTAACAGACCCTCAGGCACTGTGTCAGAGTGAATAAGTGGATACACACATTCTTTATTATTGAACCAAATAAGCCACTAGAGATGGACTGTGTGAGAGTGTGTTTGGTTACAAGGTTAGAAAAACACAGTGTAGTCACAGAGCACTTCAGGGTCATGGAAAAGCAGCCCTGCCCTTTTACAGTTTATGGTATGGTTCGTGTGAGGAAATACCGCTGAGCGATAGATAAATAATTTTCTGTTGACCTTGTGCCGAGGCATCAGACATATCAGCAAGATGTTGTAGAGATCTACATTAAAATTCACACTCGTTCCCGGTCTGAAAATGGACCTGAAAAAGACGTGATTGTGGAGTAATTGGCCCAAAAGTGGCTTAATCTTTTTTTATTTTTTTGGTAGACAGAGTGCTTTCCCAAGTGCTGATATGAGCTCTGCAATTTTCTGAAGTGTTTCTAGATGACATGATTGTGACTGAGATTTAGCTGGGTAAAATTTCATTGGACCTGAAGGTCATTTTGATGATCCTCACCTTGAACCCCCTGTTTTTATGTCTGTTAACAAGAACTTCCTCACGTGACCTCACCATTCACTATTCACATCCCCTCCCTGTTTTTGATTGTGCTACTTTGAAAAAACATAAAATTGCCTTTCAAATGCGATGTCCTTGTATCTTGCCTTTTACCCCTTGGCTCCAGCTCTTTCTTTTAACTGAGATTTTCAAATGTCTCCTGTTGTTGAAATACTACAGTAAGCTGAAAGGAAAGTGTATTTAAATATCTCTCGCTGAATGTCATCCAGAATGACATTCAGTCTTCTTGTTTTGCTGACTCAACCTAGAAGAGTGGCATTGATAGGTAGAGCTCTGCTTTGTTATGTTTTTTATTGTAGATATTTTTGTTATAAAAAAATAAATAAATAAATAAAAAAATCAATAATCTGCAAAAACAATAACCTACATTAATTTATGCATCACATTACTATAATGTACAGTACTAGACATTGATATTTATGTGCTTTGATTAAAATTACAATCAGCTGTGTTTTTAAATTAAAGGTGCCATAGAATGCATTTACATAATATTAAAAATTATTCTCTGATATGTACATAGAAGGTATGTAGCTTAGGTAAGGGGAAAAAATGCCCAGAAATGGTTTTACAGGTCCATT
>JAUMHQ010000083.1:13263469-13276039 GCA_032361165.1 Enteromius paludinosus
AGATTTTGGTGACACTTCCTGAAAATGCTCAAGACAGCACTATATACTATTTGCACAGCCATTTGAAAACTACAGTACAGTTAGACATTAATGTATGTAGTCATGGTCACCGTGATTTTGCCAAGTAGGACATGATCCTGGATCAACATTACTGTCCCAAAATATAAACTTATCCCAATCCTCACCCTTAAACCTACCCCTACCCAAAATGTATACAAGGATGTTGATCCAGGAACATCTTGTACTTGGTGAAACCCCGCTGGTGAAATGTAGGGAGGTATCTGAGTACAAGACACTGAAAATGTATGTTTCACATTTTTACTGCATATGCTCTTTGCTATTCTAATTTACTGTATTCAAAGCATTGTGCAAACCATTCAATTTAGATACATTTTCAGGAAAAAAAAAAAGATTTAAACTGTTTTTTTTTTTTCAAATTTATCTGACAGATTTTGACTAGTTCAACATTTTTGTATGTAATGACGCAAGCAATAAAATGAGGACTATTAGTTTTATATGGGATGACTATTCAGCATTCACAAGTTGAGTTAATTTTGACTTATATGACAAAAGCAAATGATAATGTTATAAAACAGCAGAAAGTTGTATAAAAGCAATTGATGCATGTCCAAAAGCATTTGCAATTTGTTGGAAAGAATGAGAATCTGCTACTATGATGTGCGCACATGACTAATTGTTTTGAGAAATGCATTAACTTTTGTGCAAATGTAAATACTGTTGAGAGAAATGCACCAAAGCGACTGAGAAAAACTGTAATAAAGAATTACAGTGACCTCAATTCATTTCCGAATAGCAATCAACATTTACTAAATATTCTTACTCTAAATTTTAGACCCTAAACACATTGCATAATCTTTATTGTATCAACTATGTTTCTTATTATAATTTTGATATTATTGACAAGCTCTATTGTCAGCATAAACAAAACTGGGTGTGAACATCACAATTTGTTAGCAAATTATCATTTCATCATTCCGATTTTTTCGAAATCCTAAAAATGTTCTTTCCAGGTTTAAATACATTTTGAAATCCATATCTTCAAGTAGTCTCCCCACTATATATCATAATGAAAGAAAAGGCTTCAGGAAAACAGGCTTCCTCAGAAGAGCGCTGTAGTCTGATCTGTCGAATCAAATGAGCTCATCTGAGTGATGGCAGAGTGTCAGGAGCTCTCATGTACATACACAGCTTATCTCTCTAGGACGACAGAGATAAGCTGTACTTTGGCACAAATATGTCACATAAAGATATTAAAACATCTCCGTCTGCCTTGAATACCATAACTTGCTCTCATCTGCCTCCATCTCCCCCTACAACATCCGTTTGGAGTTCATGTGGAATGCGTCTGGAGATGTTTTTAAATGGGGGGGACAGCAGCAGATGAGAGAAGAGGAAGTAGCTTATTGGATCTGACAGACGGAGAGTGGGATATGTCGTGCCCTCCCTGTGGGTTTTCTTCTAAATCCTGTTTGAGTAATCATTTTATTCTGAAATAGCTTGTGAGGCATCCCTTTTGCCTCAGGAAATAAAGATGAATAGATCACTTTTATTTGCTGCTGCTTCATCTTGTCTCTTTATTTCTCTCTGATTTACTTTCTCTTGTGACAATTGCAAAAGGACAGGCAACAATGTGACATGACATGAAAAAAAAAAGAAAAGAAAGGTTCTGGGTGGAGGAAGAAAAGCTGTGATTTGTAATTTGCCTATTGCTTAGAGATCAGTGTGTATGTGTGCAGACATATGTTTCCTTTCACTAGAGCCTGGCTTTTTGTTTTGGTGATTACATGCATCAAGGAACAAATGACAGACACATAATATTGAGACGTGATTACGGAGAAGATGTGAGGAGGGGGCAGGGGAACTTGTGTGTCAGTTCCTTGAGATGTGGCATGAAACTGTGCTGTCTGGTGGGCTGAAGTGAAGATGTTTCCAGGTTTGACTGGCAGACTGACGGCCGCACGTTTTGCGTCTTGAGCTTTAACATTATATTACAGCTGCTTCAGGCCTGATAGACGCATCAACTCCCACACATGTCTAGTCTGGTTGAACAGGAGAGCAAAATCTCTCACAGTTGGTGTATGACCAGAGAGCTGAAGGAGCTGGGTTTGCAGTTTTAGAAGGATAACATGCATGCTGGATAGTGTTAAATGTACTTATGGCAGCTTGTGAAGGAAAAAAGCTTGTCACTAGGGAAGTACACTCAAAGATAAACCTTTGTTACAAATTTACCACAGCAGGGTGCATATAAAATTTTTTTCACGGAACATTTTTTTGTTATCCACTTGATATTTGCTATTATTTTTAAGTGTAAAAATATTATTTGTGGCAACTTTTTATTAGTTTTTTTTTTTATTGTATGTGCACTATAATGGAAACCAGGACTCAAGAAAAATACAAATCCTCATATTTTAACCACACATAATAAGTATTGTTCAACTAGTGTTTCATTTTGAGAAGAACACATACTATAAGTATTAACGATTCAGTAAGAATGTGGAAAAAAGGTTGGTTTGATGATTTGATCCTCTTTTGAGGTGGGTGAATCTCAGTATGTGTGCATTACTGTAGCCTATATTAAGGCATCAGTGTGTGTGTGAAGACCTAATGTCCATTTTGATGGACAGTAAATAAAAAAACATGTGTTCTGCAACCCTGAAAGATCTTCAAAATAACTTTGAGTGTTATCTTTTGATAGTCTTCATTTTATAATAGGTGCAAGTTGATGAGGCTACCATAAACATAAATCTGCATACTAAAGGTAAAATGTGAACTAGTTGGTTAGTCGCGTCTCTTTTGTGATGCCTGTAGCTCAATCAGATTATGTGAGGAGTCATATCTTCATTGTTATTGGTCATGGACCAATCACAGACCAGGCATTGCTCATATATGAACATATATAACATTTTATTGGTTTAAACAAAAAAATCATGTGATGTCCATTTGAATTAATATGTAATCTTATCTAATCTTAAATCAACCCGTATATTTGTCATCCAAAACCTGTGCTATTTTCTTTGTTTTTTTGTGTGGGAAATTAAATAGTTTGAAGTTTTACAGTTTTTATAGTTAAATGTTTTTATTAAACATTACACTAATTTAAACTCCGTCCCCCCTGCATTTGTACTTTTAGATGACAAACACAATTTAGAAGAAGAATCATACTAGCCAAGGAAAATATATATTCCTTTTTATGTACAGTAGGTACCCAAATACCAAGGTTTTAAAAACGCATAATAAATATATATATATTTTTTTTACTTTATTTTTTGTTTTATTTTATTTTAAGTCATAATTTATTATGCAACTTTGCCTCTCAAATAAAAGCTTCTTTTTCTAAGACTTTTTACTGGTAAGGCAAACATAATGATTAATGATCATGATGCTTATAAAGGTCTCTGAAATTAAATATTGTAATTCCTGGCAAATCATTGATGATAAAATGATTACAAATGATTAAATTGGATGTTTCACAGGGTTCAGTACAGACTAGACGGACCCCGGGGCCTCTGGCCATCAAGTGGAAAAAATCCATTTGCAGAGGTAAAACATAAGACACATATTTAAAAAGTACTTTAAGTTGGTGTTTAGAAATGCTTGTAAAGGCAATATAGTTTGTTTTTTGTGTTTTTTTTTTTTTTTTGCTTTGCCACCAAGATTGTTATACTGATAACACTAGTAAATGCATGTCATAGTTTGGATAAGAATGTTTCAAATGTATTATATTGAGAAGCTATTGTCTACATTATGTTATGAAGATCATAGCAAAGTGTTTCACTTCAGTCTCACTATAGCTGCGATGGGATTAAAACCATGTCTATCAGAGCAACAGTCATTAACATATGATGCTGCCATCATTTCATCAAATTGATATGACATTTTATTACCATCGCTATAGAGGGAAAAATTCAGCTGTGGGTTGTCATTATGTATATACTTTGACTGTAAGCCACAGAGCAGCAGTTCAATAATGAAGTCTGCCGAGGAATGTCCTACTACTGAGCGATAGTGCTGAAATCCTCCCGGAGACCGAGCAACGATCACACCGACAGCTTAGGTGAGATTCCCATCTCCAGCTTAATTGAAATGCCAAAAAAAGAGCTGTTCTACATGTGTGAGAATGACAGGTACAATTTTTTAGCCCCCAATTTTTGCCTCTGCGCCTGTGGGAGCGATGCTCTGTGGTGGTGGCTGAGGTAGGCCTTGCGCTATTTCCAACAGCCGATCCCTGGGCTGGGAGTTTGGGATCTATGGATGAAATAACCCCTTTGAATTTCCAAGTCAAAGAATTAGTATTCTTGTTCTGTGGTCTGGGAGTTACTTAAAGGAAATTTACATTTGAGCTTAAAACACTGTGTTGGCTGTCAGCTTTTCAGCTTCAGATTTACATATAAAAAAGAGGACATAATCAGAAAGGAGGGTGTGCACTGCTGGGAAATTGTGTTAGATGTGTGGTGCAGGGTAGTTTTCAGAAGGGTTGAACCTGTCAGATTTGAGATAAATTGTGAACTTTTTCTGTGAATCTAGACTGGTTGTTCCTTGAGCTGCAATCTGATGGTTTTGTTAATTAGTTTTTCTTTACTTGGAATCATAAAATGTAAAGTTCTAGGTCCTTATTTATAAATTGTTGCACAGAAACGATCCTAAATTGGATTTTACGTTCATTCCTCAGATAGGTGTAAATGCGATTCATAGAACAAACATGGCTACAAAATTTATGAATCGCAAATTATCTTGAACTTGCGCGCAAATAAATGATTTCAGCTCTCTGCCTTTTAAAAGACATAATTAATGTCATTAACATATAAAATATCACCTATTATCAGAATTTAGAGCAGTGAGCTGCACAAACAGCTTACATTTTTAAAAATCTACAATACTCAGACAATAAAAAGAGCAAACTGTATGTCTGCTTAGACCCTGTCTTGACGCTAAGCACTTTTCCACGTCAAAGACCATTTTTATAAATATGAACATTGGCATGGATTTAAGTGTACACACACTCTATGGTCAAATCTGTGCGTAAGCATGCTTTATAAATGACGCCCCTAATCTTGGATGCTTATTCCTGAAGTGTTCAAATTCATTTCACAATGAAATCTTCATTTGAGATGGGATGAGATGATTTGAGATGATTTTTTTTCATAGAAATCTCAAGGTTACATGGTTTTCTAAGTAATGTAAAATGTAATGCCAATATTTCACCTAGACATTCGTTTCGTGCCATCTGTCCAAACCTCTTTTTCAACTCCAACTCCTTATACTTCATCAGCTCAAAGATTAAATAAAAGATCAGACTTGACAAATTACAACATAAGAATCTTACAGCATACACTGCATACATATTTTTTGGCAACAAGAGGGAACACTAATTTACTACGTCGACTTTTTCCACAAAACATTAAAGTTGAAAAGTTTGGTCTGACTCGTGCAAGTCGTTATCCAGCTACGTTTTACCTAGAATTACATGAAATATAATCCGCATTGTCATTGTCAAATTTGATGCAGAATAAAACATAGTACGGTTTAACCAACAACAGCCCTATTTTTTAATTTAAGGGGTAAATGGTTTCCAAATGACATTAATGGCCCTTTAATGCCAAGAGACTTGTAACCTTATTCCATTTGTCTGTATAAAGTGAAAAGTTTCAGACACACAGCAATATATTGTTCATACGAAGGTAACAGTAAATGTTATGCAGTGTAAAATAGGTTGGCATGGGAGAAAGAAAGTTACACTGTTGCTAGAGAACAACATAATTGAACAATAATTTTTATTAGTATAATTCATAATTTATGTTTGTTCCCCTACAGAAAAACTCTCATGAGTTAACCACAAGCTGAGATGGAAATTGTAATATATTACAATACACACCCAACATAATTTACACACTTGAATACCATACCCATATTTGCTTGTTGAATATTTTATGTCAAAATGATGGGCATGAAGAAGAAAGTCGGTTCTTAATTTGCTGCGATAATAGCTACCAGATTCACATGGCTTGGCATTTACTCCTTTTCAAACATGAGAGCATCTCTAAAGTCAGGCATTGATGTTCATCGATGGGGTCTGGTTCACAGTCACTGCTCCAATTCATCCCACAGGTGTTCAGTGAGGTTTAGATGTGGTCTTCCACACCAGACCAAGTAAACCTTTTCTTTATGTCACACTTTGTGCACAGAAAAATAAGAAAGGTCCCCATTCTGCTATATTTTTTGTGTTAAAAAGTAACAAACCCATTAGTAAGGGGTGTTCACATACTTTTGTCATGCTGGTTGTGTGCATGTCTGTGTGCGTGCACGTACAGCCAAGTCTGTGAATTGCCGCAGTGCCTTGACATGGCCCATTCACTCCAGCAACTTACGATTGTCTGCCAAGAGTCTCTCTGGAGCACCATTCCCCTTTACATATGACCCTGCTAAATATCTTCACCTCACTCTCATACATCTTTCACAAAAAGACATGACACTTCAAAAGGATGCACACATGCACACCTAGGTGCTTGCAAGTGTTTTCGCACACACCTGAGCGGATCTGAGTAATCCCATCCTACCAAATAGCCATTTGATAAGAAAATGTCTGGAGGAAGGAAGAATGCGGGTACATTTGGCCGCTTGTGAAGTGTGCGCCTTTGTGTGCTTGAGAGAGAAGCCATAGGGCCAATAGGTCTTGTTTAAACATCTTTTAGCACAGTGGACGGTGGCAAAGTGAGGTTAGAATTCAGCCTTTCTGCGGATTTGTGCTGCTGGACAGAAAAAGTGCCTTGACAGCTTAAAAGGCCCTTGATACGCAAGCTGTGAAAAATGTGCTAGGCTAGCACACAGCGGCTAGTAATGTGTGCTGTCTAGTATGAGCACTCACCCATAACACCATTCCCATCGCAGTAAGTCTAACCCTAAAGCTAGTAAAATTGTTAAGAGCTATAAACAGTTTGGTCCGAAAATGAAATCAAATCAGTAATAATGTGAAATAGTATTATAATTGCAACCCAGGCTCATTCGAAATACATGCCTCAACATGCATTTCTGCAACACTGTAATTACGTACCTTACTGCACGTTTCACCGCAGTTTCAAAGTGAAATGTCACATGTGGTTTTTATAATGCAGCTACAGGTACATTTTCTTGCCATTCAGAGTTCAAATATTCAATGAGTGCCGCTCTGTCATGTTGGAAATATCACCTACACCAAACCCAAACCTACCCGATAGTATTAACAAATGCAAAAGTTAAAAATGTATTCACTGATGTACAGTTGCCATGCTATTTTTAGGTGCTTTTCTCCACCTAAGTGCAACGCCATATCACGTCAGCTACAGACTAAACTTAATAAAAAAAAAATAAAAAATCAAATTTATATAAAGCTGTATATGTGACAACAACATTCAAAATGATCCGTCATGCTTCTGTGTAGAAATGAATAAAATATATGGGAGTTTTTACTGCCTCTAGTATTCATTTCATCTGGAAACTGCAGTGATTCGTATGTATAGGTACGTTTTTTGCAGAAATGTATGAAGAGGCACGTATTTCCAATGAGCCTAGGTGCATGATTTAAAATATCTATAAAATATAAAAACTAAGAAATATTTTCTATTTTGGTACTTTTTTGACATCAAAGCTGAAGATTCAACAGCCTCTATACTTTCAGAAATCAGTCTTTCAGAAATCAATCTAATCTAGTTTCAAAGGGGTAATACAATGATTCTTTAGGGTCTTAATGGAAAGTTTGTAATATATATTGCTTTAAAATTTCTCAAAGATAGTGTGAAAATGCTTATTTTAGCCTGTCAAAAACAACTCTTTTGAAATCACTCTGTTCTGTGTACTTCCTCTTTAAATCTTCACGAGCTCCGTTGACCCCACCCCTCTTTTTTGAGGCGCTCTCAGAGGATCTTTTTTTAAACGTATTCATAGTGACACTTGCTAATTAACACATTATTAGGAAAGGCGATTTGCAAATATTCCTTAAAAGACATTATACTCACTGCTTCTGTAGGTGAGGCTGGATCATGAATGATTCGCGCGTGCGTGTTTCTCTTCAGAACCAAACGTAATGTTAATCCTCTACATCTTCAGTCACTCAGATGTCGGGGGTAAATGACTACTGCTATGTTCATTAAAACATTCAACAACAAAACACCTCAATCTCTGAGGAGTCTTACTTGTCTCTGCATCTCAGTCTGATGACGGCTCACTCAGGGCGGGGTTGAGGTAAGACAACAGTTCAGTCTGTGTGAAACGCTGCTGTCAATCAACTATTGTGGGAGTGGCCTCTGTCGGTGTGACGCTACACCAACATGCATTTGAGAATGGCTTGATTTCAGAAGGGGCAACTTAGTTTTCTTTTAATTTAATAAAAATACTTGTGGATCTTTATCATTGTAGGGTGGTTGTGTACACACACTCCCAACACACATTTCAGTCCAAACAGCTTGTAAAAGTGCATGTGGCACCGGATGACCCCTTTAAGACAATGGGCTATATTGTAGCAATAGCCAAAAAATACATTTATCTATTTATGTTTAATATTATTTTTTAATTTACATTTAATGGATTATTTTTCTTTTATTCCAAAAATTATTAAGTATGATCCATGAAGATATTCAGTAAATTTACTAACATACATACAATTAGTGATTAGTAATATGCTTTGCTTAAAGCTTCATTTGGACAAATTTAAAGGCAATTTGCTTACACCCTCAGATTGCAGATATTCAAATACCGACCAAGTGTTTTCCTATCCTTACAACCCATATCAATAAAAAGCTTATTTATTCAGCTTTCAGATTTCAGACTTTCAAGTCACATATGCTAATTTGGTGCAGAATGCCTTAATATTATCAGTGTTGAAATAAACTTGGTGCTGCTAAATAGTTTTGTGGAAATGCTTTGATAAACAGAAAGTTAGTATTACGCTGGAAAAATAATATATATATTTACAGTATATGTATATAAACCACTTTGCAGATTCAGAATTTAAGATAAAGGAAACCTCTTTTTTATTCGACTGTTGGACTTTTCTGTTGTTTTACAATTAAAAAGTTTCCTTTCCTTTGTATTCTTTAAATCCTAATGAAGACTTGGTGTGCCAAACACATTGATTTAATGTAAATATAATCCCCCCAGCAACAAATCAATTTACCTTTATTACCATTTCCATTCACCTTGTTTGGTTGCACCTGACTAGTTATGGGTCCTGTTTCACATCGCCCTTTGCACACTGCAAATAACTCTGCCGGGCCTCTCTCTCCTCAAACCCTGTCTATCTGAGTCATATCAGCCCACCCAATCCATTACCGATCAACATTCAGCTTGAAACAACTGCACTTCATCTCAGCAAGCATCAAACATTCTCTATCAACTGCCTAAAATCCATCCTGCTCAGCCACCTCTCGTAGACACTCATTCATCAACATCCTGCCTGACAGCCACATCTTATGAAGACCAGTTAGCTCTCATCGCCCTCCCCAAATGGCCTATCTAACAGCGTCTCAGCTGTTAGGCCCTCCAAACAGGGCAACTGCATTCTCATATCACATCTCTCCACACACCCACACATGCACGCAGTCTGTGTAATGGGCTTGAGGAAACATACCGGGAACACTATCAGTGTGTTTGGAGACAAAGAGAGATGACAGCTCTGATAGAAAGAGAGAGAGAGGGACAAGTTGATGATGCAAAGCGAGGAAAAAGAATAGGCAGAGCCAGAAAACAGCATGGAAAATTCAAATTAAGAGCGGTGGCGTGGTGTAGTGGAGAGATGGATAGCAACAAAGGGGTTGGGAGGAACGATATGAAAATGATAAATACAATTTCACAAAAGGGAGAGGGAGAAACGGCATGAGTCCAGGGCTAAGCAGCATGCCAGCAGTGAGGTGTTTTCCAGATTGATTACCATGGGACACGCAGAGCTCACTCTCACACTGTGAAATGGCTGATTGGGCGTAATTGGAAGGGATTCAGGGTTTACAAAAAAACTAGCTTCAAATTGTGCTAAACTCCTCACTGCGTCCTTCCCGGAACATTTTACCCGGAAAAAAGGACGTGCCACAGAGTGTTTTCGCACTGTGAATCGAGTTAATCAGACTCGTGAAGCTTCAGTGTATAAAGTACCAAATAAGTCTCACTTTCCGTGAAAAGCAGGGTTCAGACTGAGTACTTGCACACAAATGTTTGCTGTATTCACATCATCTGAGTCCAAAAATTTTTTCAGATAAAGCTTTGCTTTTCGGGCAGAGTCCTAATTAGAAACGGGCACTTCAGCCTAAGCGTGCATTAGATTAATAATCATTTACATATATTTTTTATGAGTAATTAAATACGCAAACAAGTTCTCTGTATCAGGAGCATTAATTAAGATGCTCTGCATAGCAGAAAAAACAACGTTTAATATGAGAGGTTGGGGCGAAAGTGCATCTGCAACCAAATAAATATCCAGGGAGAGGGAGAGTGCGTCCTCTGTGAGGGGCGATTGATTTCAGGTCTTTATTGGAACAGGAGCGGATACTAAATCACTGCTAATTAATATGCTAAAACTTTCCCTTTAGCACTTATCTCTCACCACAGCAGCTTGGGCTTAATTATTTAATTACTGAAAGGAAAACCCACCCTGATGGGCATAGTCAAAAGCAAGACGAAATAACCTTTAAAGCAGTGCAACGTATTTTAACACATACATATATCACCTCACTTACTGATTAATTTTACCTTTTTTTTGTAAAAAGTTTTTGAGCATGTAGGTGTTGGTACTTTCAAAAAAAATCTTTAGGTTCCTTGAAGTTCCTTAGGTTCCCTGAAATAAACTCTACTGCATATCTTCTACTTTTAGAATCTCTACGATATTCAGCTATTCAGGAAATTCAGTTTTTTTTAAATAATAATAAATATTAACACATTTAATTTTTATAATTGAATAGAAAAGTCTGGTCAATCAGGTAAAGCAGGTAAATATACAACTCTAAGGTATAGTGAATGACTATCGGGGACTATTCAAAACTGGAATATTTGAAAATAGTCCTTATTTTTGCAATTCATTTTGATCATACAACTGATGTCATTGCACATTTCACCTTTACAACTACCTGGACAAAAGATTGCGTTCAGATATAGGCTGTTATTACCTAAAATTATGATGCAATATGTTGGAATACTATTGAGGTAATGTTTAGGTTTTTCTTCAGTTCTTGCTTTTTATCGAGACCTTACATTCATGCTACTGCAGTCGCTTCATGCATATGCTAAACATTTAATATGAACGCCCATGTTTAGCAGGATAAAAGGATCCGAAAGGAGGGCCAACCTTCAGGGCACCTTTTGAAAGTGCTTTTCATATTGCTCTAGCGCCATGCCAATCGGCTTATCTGACTGCAGCAGTAGCTAGAGAAAGCAAAATCTACAACTCAACCTTCAAGCATCTTATCACCTCAGAACATCAGGCCTCTTTTCTCAGCCCATATCCGAAAAAGTCCAAATAAATAAATAACGCAAACCCTGAACACGCCTGTTTGTCTGTCAATGTCATTTGCACTTCAAAGTGTGAGGAATGAAACCGGAGAGCAGGCGTCTCGTTGTCAAACATGTTTGGGCGAATCGTTTGTTTGCCCCGCGGTTCTCTCTCTTTGGTTTGCATCTGGCTGTGGTTAAACCTGTAGCATTGATGCTGGCTTATCTCTGCCACTCAGAGACTCCACACACACACTCTCTCTCCAGAGATTGCCCTAGAGGAGGATGTGGAAGGCACACATGAAACTGACAGGATGTACGTCTCAAAGAAGGAGAGAGGGATGAAAAAAGAATAAAAGTAACATCCAGAAATATTGGAAAACAAACTTCTTGGAGGCCAAGAAAGGGCACTGAGATCTCATTTCTGATAATAGTGAGTTTTATGTTTGAACACAATATTGAGACCGTGTGCAGATTTAAAAAAAAGAATAATACATTCCTATGTTATTATTTACTCACCTTCATGTCATTCAAATTTCATATTACTTTATTTTTCTTTGAAACACATTTTGAAAAATGTCCTGGTTGGTCATTTCCATGAGGATTTTGCATTCTTTTTTAAGGCTCTAAAGGGCTAAGAACTTTATGACCCTCCATTGACAGCAACGCAAAAGAAATGTTCAAGGCCCAGAAATGTGACATCGATAAATATTCCATGTGAACCTTAATTTTATGAAGTTAAAAATATGATTTTATTCAACAGTTTCTTCTCTTCCTTCTCAGTTTTTGACTCCTTACTACCTTTCTGGGCATTGCACATGTCTTGCGTTGCTGTCTGTTTAGTGTCAGAAAGCTCTTGTTTTTTTTTCTAAAATATCTTAATTTGTGTTTTGAAGATGAACTATTATGGGTTTAGAATGACATGAAGGTAAGTACTTAATAACAGAATTAAAATTTTTGGGTGACCTATCCAACTATTTTACCATGTGGCAACTTCGTATGATGTCAGTTGTAGCAAAAGGTAGCTTGGGCCCGCCCATACTTCCTGTGACGCTACATTCTATTTCGCGAGCAAAGTCAGTCTGGCCAAGCTGCCGTTTTAGA
>JAUMHQ010000083.1:13276139-13287264 GCA_032361165.1 Enteromius paludinosus
AAAATCATCAATATTAAAACAATAAAAGGCTTGAACTACTTACAGTTGTGTGTAATGAATCTAAAATATATGAAAGTGTAATGTTTATCAGTACATTACAGAAAATAGTGAACTTTAGCACAATATGCTAATTTTTTTAAAAGGACCTGTATGTATATATATATATATATATATACAGTACACGTACATATATAATGTAAACAACAACTTTTAGGTACAATTTATTGCAATTAATAATTTGACAGCACTAATACACACACACACACTGCATTTTAAACCTGTAACTCCAACAGTCCCTTTCTGTTCAATTATGAAGGTCAATCTTTTACTAACTACCATTATAATAACTGTCTGGAGATGATTAATCAAAACCCCATCATGGTAACACATGACATCAAAACTATTCAATAAACATGAATAAAACAACTTGAGTTTGAAAAAAAAAAATCAAGAAACACACGACACTAAAATAATGCTATAAATTCTGTGAATATCAGTTTATATTTTTTTCATGGTAAAATTATGTTATGACATTTATTTTGTGTGTTGGTGTTTGGTGCCTCCCCCTCGGTAGAAATCACGATTACGGTCCACGACCGTACAAATCACGTTCCGATGGTTCCCACACGGTAGAAATCGTGTTTCCCCCTCTGGGGGCCCCCGCCATTGTCGGGCCCTTAGAATCATCCTAACCCCCCAACCCCCCGTCTGCCTCCCCCTTAAGTCTAGCCTGAACTGTACATCTAACAGTAACAGTTTTAACAAAAAAATGCATGAAATGAAAGGTTAAAACTATTACATATATTTTTTTTACCTACTTACAGTCTTTTACAGTTGAAATTACACTCATTTTTCAGAGTGTACACTAAACCATACTCACAGAGTGTATCTGTTGTTTGCATCATCTGGCATGACACACGCTAAAAGTGACAAGCACTCAAGTCTTAGTAACTTGTCATATCAACCGATGAGTTAGCACAAGACTAATGATGCTCTTCCAGCAGCACTGCATTGCTCATGGTCTTTTTCATCCTGCTTATGTCAGATGCGTCCATCATGAACTATTCTAATAGGTCTTTCTCCACGTTAGAAAATGAGACCAGCAGCAACAGTCTCTGTTGAAGTGCTGCAGATATTATTAGGCTACTTCAGTGTAATCATATAACCGCTAGAATTGAATGTTCTCTTAGACAGATACTATAGCCTAACAAGCTAAGACTGATGGAGAACACAGCAATACAAATACTGAAATGCAAATTCATAACCCAATACAAATAAAGCAAATCTGCTAAATGAAATCAATAAAGGGGAAGCGATCTGATCATTATCATGGGTAAATAAAGGGAACGTTGAATGGCTGTGCAGCTGAATAGCGAACAAGAGACAGATTGTGCCTCTATCTGAGTTGTTGTCAGGATAATTACAAACTTCCTTTTGCCCACTGAGGCTTAGCACAAGTTCTCCTGACGTGCATTTCTCTCTATGACAGAGTGAGCGCTCTCATCTCTCATTCTGTTTTCATTCTGCCCGCCCTCTTTTTCATCAGCAGCATCAATTTATTATCAGATAAACAAAAACAGTCATCGCATTATGAACCAGGATCTGCTGGGATGATCTCTCAATTGAAAGTTGAAATATTAATGTAATCAATGGCAATTCATTGAGGGATGACAATATAATCAAAAGCATTTTGAGGAGAGAAGCAAAATTATTGTATTTACACGTCCTTTGTTCTTTCAGCAAATCACACAGCAGAGAGGAAAACGCCACTCGATGCTGCTTTTCTTGATTGATCAACACGCACACACACACACACACACACACACACACACACGGTAAGTCCAATTACACACTTTGACAATGTTGGCAAGCTAACAACTGAAATTTTGTGTTGCTTGAAAAGGCTCATCATCATATAAATAGTTGAACAGATAAAATATGCCATATTCTTCTGGGGCCCAAATTCCCACTGCTGAGTAGTCAAACAGAGAGAAAAGGATCTCAAAGAAAAAAAAAAAAACAGTTTTTCATTACATGTTTTTTTTTCTGATTCTTTTCAAATTCACTATTCACTCCTCTACTCTCCTGACACACAGTAATATATCCAAGGCAAGTGCTGAATATAAATCAAGTGTTTCTTCTGTGAAATATGATCATCTTTAAATGAGTAATAATTGGAACTGAGAAAATGTGGGCTGCTAAATGACTTGTCTAAACCATATGTGCATTAACAGAGCGAAGCACTGACTTCACCTTAACCCCGCATGGACACATACATACGGGCCATCTGTACAACAATTTGGGTATTAAAAAATAGAAAATATATTGAACATCTGCCAGAATATTTTTTATTTAGATATTTCTGGCTTGTCTTAAAAATAGAGATAAAATATCTTCCCTTCCTGACTTTAAAGAGATTATTTTCCCCAAGTTGATATGAGGGTCTTAGTAAAAAGTCTATAACATACTTTGGTTAAAATGTCTCAATGGTAGTGTAAAAAACACCTCCTTTACCCTGTCAAAATCAACTCTGTTTTTAGCAAGCTATTGATGTTGCTTTAAATGCTAATGAGCTCTGCTGACCCCGCCCCTTTCTTCTGTGGTGTGGTGAATCCTTCTCATGAGACCGTTTACTTTGCAGAACTTGCTTACTAGCACATACCAAGAAAGGCAATTTGCAAAGATTCATAAAAACCTGATACTCACTACTTCTGCAAATGAAGCTGGATCACGAATGATTTATGCGAACATATTAATGCAGATTGAGGATTGGAACATTTCCTTTAAAACGAAAGTAACGTTAATCCTCTGTGTCTTCAGTGGCTCATATGTTGTTAGTAAATGACGACTGCTATATTCCTTATTACATCCAAAACTAAATGCCTTAATCGCTTAGTCTGAGACATACTTGTCTTCTCCTGGACCGGAGACAGCTCACTCAGGGCGGGTCCAAGATAAGACGGTTTGGTTAATTGATTATAGTGGGAAGGGCCTGTGTAGAACTATGTAATTCAGTCAGAAATCTCTGAAAAGCCCGATTTGAGAAAAGGGATTTTAAAATAGGGATTTTTATCATTATAGGATGGATGTGTGCTTCCAACAAACAACTTATGTTCAAACAACAAGTGAATTTTGAATCTGCTGACCCCTTTAATGCTGATGCCTTGCGTTACTGCAATACAGCATGCTATCATGAAAAACTGAAATTTGGATGTATTTGGTATGCTTTTGCAGTTTATGTGTGCTAAATTGCAAGCACTTTAACCAGAATAGGCAGTTCCCTCACATACGCACATACATATTTTCTTTCTTTCTGTGCACTCTGACTGGTGATGGAAATCAGCACTTGCCATGGAAATGGCCAGGATGCTGGGTTATTTATGCATGAAATCTTCAGGATTTTTTTTTTATAATTTCATATGAAAAGGTTACTGCTGAAGTTCCAAAAATTATATTTTTCCACCCAAGGTCTAAAGTACTATGACTGTAAACAGCATATACATAGTACCCTATCATAAAAATATGCAAAACTCGTTCCTTCGGGCAGCTTGTCATTGGGGAATACCCTTAAAGGTAAAAAGCTGTCCTTTATCTACCCCTAAAAGTTGTATATTAGCACCTTAGAGTAGCCTTAAGGTACTACTATGAACCGCTCAGGGCTAAGGCACAAAGTAGGTTTTTTAACGTGCTGCTCTAGTGATAAGGTTTTGTGCCACAAAAAGCCAAATTTTTGCTCCACCACCACAGAATCACCCCACAGAATATATATATATATATATATATATATATTTACACACACACACACACACAAACATATGCACACAGAAACATTTCACATCCATTTCAATAATACAATATGTCACCTCTGTAACATTTCAAATTTTTGATTGCATTGAAAAATGGATAATTAGCAAATCAACATATCACATCATATTATGAAGTCAATATTACTGACCAGGACAATATGAGGAAGGGAAATTTGCTTCTGTTTGAAGTCTGTATTTACAAAAAAGTGAAATATATCTAATACTGTGATTACTTTCACTAGACATGTTTTCTCCTGTTAAATATCTAAGTAGCATTGTTTCTATAAAATAAATCATATAGCCTACTCATACACTTTTTGAAAAGATTAAATCTGACTGCAAATGTTACTAGAATACTGAAATAAAGGTGGTAGTGATTACATCACTAACAGCAAGCATTTGAAATATTTTGTATTATAGTCACCTGTTCAGGGTGTTTCAGTGTCTTGAGACAGGGTCCATCCCTTTCCTTTCCATGACCATAAAAATAAAGCAGATTTAGAAGATGGGTGGATGAGTGTATTATATTTCCTTATACTCATCCAAATGCTGCAATACGTACAGTATCCCACACTCACTCAGTGGAAACTAAACAAGTGTTTGAATAATAAAGCTTTATGAGCAGTATAATGCAGTAATTTACGCTACAAATAATACAGCTGAAACACATAATATCAAGCAACTCAATATTTTGGTTGCCAACATATAATTTAATATCTGTTCATTCAAAGCAATATTCTACTCATATCATCTTAAAATGATCAAATATGAGTTGCCGTCAAAATGAAACTAAAACGAGCTAATCTAACTAAACTGTAATCTTAGATTCATTCTGATAAATATCTCTTGCACTCAGCATGCAGTTGGTAGGCAGCCATGGATAGTTTCTTGACGGGCATTCAATGGCTTCAATACCCGAGGCAACATATTCTTTGAAAACGACTGATTAAATGTCACCAATTTGAGTTAGCCATTTAACTGCATTGCTTTGTCTGTTTTGCCCCAGTTAATCATGTTTTCCATCCCAGAATGCACCACTAGCTTGCTTTAATAGATAGGCTTATGAGTTTCTGAGAAATAAGAATGGAAAAGGAACAGGAAAATATTCAAATGGAAAAGGCCCTTTATAGAGGGTTCAACAGGGCCATATCCAAACAAAGATGTTCTAGTTACTGACGTTTTAGCCTGTTATTATTTTTCATCTTCCATCTCACAGTGACTGCAGAAGTGGTTCAAAAATATGTGATTCTGTTCTTAGATGTTCGAGGAGGATACCGGAGGAAATTTACAGCATTTGTTGATTAAATGCGTAACATTTGCAAAACACTTTGATTCACTCTTAACATGTGGCTTACAGTGGATTAAGACTTAAAACTGAAGCTTGATTTCACTTTGTGTGGTTCTCTTAATTAGAGCAGCATGCCACTGAACTGAAGCAGCTTCTTGCATATAAGCAAAAAAAACAAAAACAACAACAACAAAAAAACCTCATAAGCAAACTGTGACACTAATTTGTGTTGAAGAGATTATAGTGATTTGGATTGTTCTGCATCACACATTAACTCAATAATAGGGTGCTGAATGTTATCACACTTGGCATTCAGAGTCAATATGGTTTCTTCTTAATTAGTCATGTTTTAAAATCTGATTTCAATAATTTAATTCATTATAAATGTATCTTTATACACGCACTCAGAGAATTGTCTAGGAATTATTTTAGTTTGGAAAGCAATGACAACTGATTTGTTACCTGTGGCTGTGATTGTCGTAAAATGTTGAGGTGTTGGAATTGTACAGGGACTGTACGCTCAAGGGGTTTATCATCCATGGCTCTTTACTCGAAGGGTCTGAATTGCTTCGGCCTGACATGAGAACTTTGTGTGGTGCTGGGAAATTCTTTTTTTCGTAAAGCCTGAATTTTACTTGTATGCATGTCAAGGGTTTCTTTGTCTTCTGCACTCATTTAATTTCAGACGAGGAACTTAAGGCAGTGCCTTTTAATATTCATAACAGTTAAACAATGAAGGTGTTTAAAAGACTGACCATTTATGTGCTGAGAAGTGAAAGCGACAGAATAACCAAAAGAAAGGCCTAGACAGACTTGCATAGCATATATTAGAATTTTACTCTCTTTTTAATTCATTCATTCATTTTATTTTCTTATTTTACTTATTTATTACACTTACCTATTTTTACTTATTTTTTATAGTAAAAGTTCGTTTAAAATGACAATTTATTCACACTCAAGCCAAAAATAGATGAGTTTGTTTGTTGATCGGAACAAATTTGTCAAAAATTTGCATTACATTGATTGCTCACCAATGCAATCCATTGAACGGGTGCCATCAGAATAAGAGCCTGAAAAAAACATAATAATACACAAGCAATCCACACGACTGCAGTACATCAATTAACGTCCAGTGAAAAACTGCATGTTCATAATAAACAAACCCATCATTAAGATTTTCAACTTCAAACCATTGCTTCCTGATCCTCTATCTATAATATTACCTTCTTCTGTTGAACTGAAGCTTTTTGTACCTTGCTGTATTCCTGTTCATTAATCAAAATTATTATTCCATGTCATTTATAAACGAATAGCAGATTTCCCCTGGCAATCACATGTTAATAGATTAACTAAAAAGTGCTGAGTATATAACTTTTGCCAGCTGTCATGCATGTAGCTATCTCCATCCAACATACATACAAAGACCCTCATTTCCCTTCAAAACACGTTTACAAGAAATTAAACTCTTAATTTGCCAGCTCCACGGGAGGAAAAAAAAGCTGATTTCCTTTTCCAGGCCTGAACTTGCAGGATAGGGTATGAATTAACAGCACGACGACAAGCGGAATATGTTATGAGCCAACTTTAATGGGAATATGGGGTTACGGCGCTGTGAAATTGCGTAAGCTTCCAGTTTATAAAAATGTTCTCTGACTGGTATAACCCTGCCAGAATTTAAAATAACACGTTGGACATTAACTGCTTTTAGAGACTGCAGACATTTTGACACATTATCCACTCTGGTGATAGTAGTAAAAGCTGCATGACCAGATCAGATGTTTAAATTCATGTCTTGCCCAAAGTTGCTCAAGTATACACAGGCACGACTTCTTGTCTCTTTTCAGAGACAGCAGATAGCAATGCGAGTTTGAAATTTATAGTGAAAACCTGGAGGTGAACCATGGGTTCAGTGTGTCTAATCTAATTTCCTGTCACACCAGAAAAGCATCTAAAGAGAAACATAGGATGCAATAAATTATAGAGATGGTACTGCTATTGTAGTGGGTTAACGGTGCAGTGTTATGACACTCTGCATTTAAATAATGTATTCCAGGAGTATTGCTACTGCAGTTAACAAATCCATAAACAACAAACAAGATTTAAAAAGTCTTAAATTCACAGTCTGAGAAATAGGAATGGAAAAATGTGATTATGAAGATGTGTTACTGTGAAAATGCCTGCAACTGAACTTGCTGGCACAACCAAACTGTTTTTATAAGTTATCTTACACTTATGGAGCAGTGCTCGTGTTCAAGAAAACTTTCCAAGTTTCCAGATTTTCTCTTGAATTTGATGTGCAGGGCTTGCAAGGTAAACCTATAGGCCTACCTGCAATTTGTTTGCAAAGCTTTACCACAACTCACTTCATGCTCCTCTTCTGTAAGTTTACCTGAACATGAATATTTCAAAATACAGTTTAATATTACATGCCGTGTGTGCAAGGAATGATCGATCACACAGTAAACATTCAGAGTTTTATAAAAGATAACGACAGCGGCTGTTTACACTGAGGCACCTTTATTCTGACCCTGTGATTTGTATTTGTGCAGGTTGGATGCTGTTTACTATCTTCTGAATCCCAGACAGTGTGACAACAACATAAAAATGAACAGAAGCAAATGCTTTCTTTGGTTGGAAAGAGTTTCAAAATAGTGTCAACGTGTCAAAATAAACTTCTTTAACTGGTTAGTAATATAACCTTCTAAATGTTACTTATACATTAGTCTCGCATAGCCAGACCTTCAGACTGACTGCTGAAGGTCTGGAATTCATAGCGGCTTTCTTTGGCCAAGGCCCGCCCATAAGGCCGTTTGATCGACATGTAAATACAACAAATAACAGATTTTTTCGTTCAGCGTCACGTTTCGGGGCGTGGAAATGTCCCCACAACAACAGAACGGCGTGCAACAAGTCAGTCAGCATAGAAAATCCAGATGAGACGCTCGTGGTAAACAGCTATTTGAAGCATATCTCTCCACTTTTTAACACCCACAAGCATTTCTGGAGAACTGAACACAATACTGTTGTTTCATGTTTGCCTGCAAACGCGACTGATATCCCGCTCTCAGTAAGGTACTTCACTTGATCTTCCATAATAGATAGGAGGGGACACACAACTAGTAAAATTGGATCTGCTGGGAATCCTTCTAAATGCTGACAAAGGGTCGGCCAGGCTTGGAAAATAATACTCTTCCCAAATCCGTTGGCAAACAGGCTAAAATATCTCTTTTTGTCTCCACTAAGTGCTCCTCAAACAAAACTCCTGGACATCTCTTAAAGAGTCATTTGAGAATCCAACATTTAACTGATCTTGATAAATGCTTATTGTCACTCATGTAAACGCGACAGTTTTTCTTCCACAATCACATGTCTGCGCTTTGTTTCCCAGCGGACCGAAAATAAACGCAACACTCACGCCCCCCGGAAATCCGATAAAATTCAACCAATCAGATGACGACATTGCTGAAGTGTTTCCAGTTAAGTGTACCATATGCATCAGACGTTTAGCCAACGTTCCGTTGGGGTGACGTCTAAGACTGAGACTACTTAAACATAAACAATGTAAATCACAGGCTTGCTGATATTCAGTAAACCAACCAAAATGTAGGTTATAATGCATTTGGCTGCAGTTTTCTAACTTGCAGTTGTTGAAGATAAGACCGACATTTGATCCTGTACTTTTGGAACTGTTGCTGACAGACCAAAAGTCAACAAAGTACCTGACAAAACAGTTTGAAATGTCAGCATTGATTGCCTTTGCCTCTGTATCCACTTCACACTCATCAAACATGACAGCAGATTAGCAGTTTATTGATTATGCGTTAGCTATTTATCTGCAAATATCCTAAGGCAATGTTTTAAAAGGTCACAGTGGGTTACAGGTACATGTGTTTTCATATCATTTTTAACACTGTGTGTGTTCAACACCATCCACTGTAGTACTACCAAGTGCAGTCTTATGCATTTTGCTTTTTAAATTTCATAATCTCATTTTGTCTCCAACCTTTCATATTATTCTTCAACTTAAATAGTGCCATACCAAGTAAGCTTGCAAATGTTTAAATCCACTTTAAAAGAGAGATTAACAAAGAGGGTGGAAAAATAACTGTCACTGGGGCACTATCGTTTCAAAAGATACTAATATGTACACTTCAGGTACTAAGATGTACCATTTAGGGGTGCATAAGGTAGAAAAATGTGCCTTTTAGCTTTGTACCTTTTCTTTTGTCTGAGAGTGTATAGGGGAGGCCTGGACACCTCTGAAAATGAATAAGGATCTATGTGTTTCTCCTTCTATTTCAGATTATTTCTTATTAAATGATGGTCCCTGAAGGAGGACTGCTGTCTTTTCTGAAGATGTCTTGGGAGTCACGTTTGCAAACCCATTTGAGGACTTTAAAGGTGTAAGCAAAGGGCCATTAGTGATAATGCTTGACAGCTAAACTACTCTGCTGCCTATGTGAACAGATTTTTTATTTATTTATTACGCATATTTTTATTTATTTATTTATTTATTTTTTTACCTTTAATTGATAAATGATAATGGGACCATTATGGACTGTAGGGTACCTACAGTGGATGTGCCACATGAACTGTTATCTAGCATATAAAGCCTCTGAGTTTTGTCACTTGTGTGGCTATTTAATATAAGACTTAAATCATTTTCCCTTCTTTTGACACCATCAGGCACTATCTGACAAAGAACAGACAAGCGTTTTATCCTTAGAGGTGAGCGATTCAAAAAAGAAATAATGTTTCCCTGCAGCTCCTTTTTCTTTCTAGGTTCCTGTGTCAGCACTTAGCCAGTGCAGAAGCAAAGGGTCCTAAGTGTCCTTACGGCAGTTTCATGAAATTGTGAAAAAGTCAAATTATAGGGGTGGGATAAGCTTAAATAAATAATTGGATTCTCAATTTGCAGAAGATGATGTTTAAATAAAAAAAAAGATTATTTATCCCCTTAGGGAGGGTATGGAATTCATTTGACATTTTCTTCCCTGACAGAAAGACAGAAGAAGCCTGTACATACTGCTCTTCTGCAGTGTAGTTTTTACATGGTCCATAACCCTATATTCGAGATATGGAATAAAAGACAAAAATGTGGAAATATTTATGAAAAATAATGTGCTTATGATGTCAGCTGTACATCATTCCAAACCCACATACCGTAGACACCAAAGACTGAATTTAAGAAGAATTTTCTCATAGAATTTTTACACAGAATGACAAATCAGAGGTTGTCATGCTATGAAATACTATAAAATCAGTCTATATGACTCATGCAATACATTCCAAGCCTCCTGAAGCTTTCTGTGACAGACTTATAATCCTGCATCGACTTAAACTATCCCGCCCCCTCACTCAAGATCAGTGTGCAAAAAGATTTGAATTATATTGTAAAAAATTATTAATAATAAATAAAAATAATTGCGGTACTTTTCCATTGTATTTCAATGTAAATCCGCTACTATGGGCGTCTTTGAGTGGTACGCTCTCTTTTAAGCGGCTTCTCGCCCATAGCTACTACATAATTTTCGCGCAGGAGCGCCTGCAGGTGTACGGCGGTACCATGAATGCTCAAAAAACACTCAGATTGACCTGCGATTTCAACAATTCGTACGTATTCGTACAAGGTCCCAAATTCTTGCTAATTTGTACTAATTCGTACGACCTCACTCATACGATTTTGTATGATTTGTCTAAAACCCTGTGACGGGTTGCTTTAGGGGCAGGGTTAGGTTTAGGAAATTCGTACAAATTCATACGAATTGGCAACTCGTAAAATATGTATGATTTAGAACGGGTATCGTGGGGTATCAATGATGCTAAGAATGGTGAAGAATCAGCCCAGAACTGCACGGGGGGAGCTGGTCAACGCTGTGAAGAGAGCTGGGACCATCGTTTCCAAGGCTACTATCAGTAATACACTAAGACGTCATGGTTTAAAATCTTGTATTGCACGGAAGGTTCCCCTGCTTAAGTCAGCCCATGTCCAGGCCCGTCTGAAGTTTGCCAGGGACCATCTGGATGATCC
>JAUMHQ010000083.1:13288742-13325268 GCA_032361165.1 Enteromius paludinosus
AGATCATTTAGCTAATTGCTAACAGCTGAGTTGCGTTTCGACCGCGCTTCTCTCGAAATTGGTTAAAACTACATTTAATTTAGAAAAATGCTTGGAGTGTTTTTGTTTGCCAAATATAAGTTTTCGTTTTTTTAAAGTAACGATTAACTGGCCAGCGGCAGACAGTGCTGATCATAAAATATGTTTGATCAATTTAACCTTTTCAAATCATCGCAACTTGCCTAAAATGCAATTAAAACATTTCAAGCATATAACAATGTTTAAACGTTAAAGCACCTCCAGTGGAAACTAAATGGCAGACGCTGTCATTTTATTCAGAGTATGACATCATTCAGAACCGAAAAGGGTCTACATTTATTTGTGTGCACTGACAATATCTTGAACAGGAGCGCTTCATAAAAATTAACTGAAACTCAGCGAAAGAAGACATAAATACAAAAAAGCTTTAAATGACCACTTAACAAAACAAAAATCAAAACAAAAACTCTTTCATTATAATTTTAATCCATAAAGATGAGATGAGAAGATGAGAAAACACTAAATAATTGAAATATCTTAAATATCTTCCTACTATTTTCCTCTGACATATTCTTGGTGATAAGGCTACTTTTGCTGATGCCGTGACAAGCTTTAGTCTATTGCGTGTATTTTAATGAAGCTGTGCTGACGGCGCGCTCTCTGTAGTTATATTGGTGAAAGTAACTCAAAAGCAATACAGGAGTCATGTAACGCATTACAATTTTAAATCAGTAATATTGTAATGTAAGTAATTACTTTTAAATAGCAGTAACAAGTAATATATAATATATTACAGTTTGGAAGTAACTTGCACAACACTACATCCCAATAATAAAATTGTTGACCCCTCCATGATTTCTAAGTAAGAGAACTTGCAAAATCACAAATACTTATTGACCTCACTATATATATAATATATATATATATATACATATATATATTTTTTTTGATTTTTTATTTATTTTTTTCTAAATAGTCATGTTTATGTGGGAGTCATGGTGAGAAATAATATTACCCATAATTTTGCAAAGACATCTCCACCAATAAAAGAATCAAAACAAGCAAATATCCCAAGATATAAACATCTTTTGTTACATCCACACCAGGCTCCACCCTTACAGAGTCACAACGAGCACCTTCACCAGAATATTAACAAGCCACACCTACCCGGAACACCTGACACCAATCACCACACCACATAAAAAGCACACTCACCAGCTCAGTCACCGTCCGAGCTCGTTTATCCGTAAGTGGACCTCCATAGCGCTATCTCTGTGATATATTTACCTTGTGCTTTCCTGTGATTATCCAGACGGCTCCATCGTCATCCGCATGATTCTCCAATCTCCCGGGATTCCACTCCTAAACCGTTCCAGGTTCATCTCTGTGGTGTGTGTGTGTCTCCATCGGCGTTGTGTGCTCCAACGTATCCTGCTAGGAAAACAAGAATAGACTTTCAGTATTGCATATGATTTATGTTGAATTTGGACCTTCTACTTTTGGGTTACCTTATTCCGCATACAGCGAAGATCCTTGGTTAATAAAGTCTGTATTTGTTTACTTTTACTTCTGTCTACGTCCGCTTCTTTAACATCTTTTAATCAATATTTAATATTTATCAGTCATTTATTGTTGATTACAATGCATCATGGGATTGTGGTTACTTACCTCATGAAAGCAAACAATGTACATGTTGTCGAGCTTTTATCCATTTATTCATACTTTGTTATTACTCCTATTGTTATTCACGTCATGGTTGGCTGGCATAAAACTCCTAAACAGAGTCTCTTTTTTTTTTTTAAATCCCTTAGAAAAAACAAAAAAAGGACAGGTAACAATGGACTAATGTTGGATTGAGCAGTTCGTATGTAAATGCCAATGATATGGGACACAGTCCTAAACTTGGACTCTTACTTGGACTTGGAGTTAAGTTGTGTAAAACTAGGACAAGTATTTAGGGAATGTAGAGAGATGACACCCAGACAGGAAGTGACTCGGCACCCATGTATAAATACAAATAAAACACACACTCACTCACATACTTAAGGGGCAAACATAAATATAACATCTTCAAAGTGTCAAGCTATCAGTTTCCTTTTGTCTCCAATGTTCTCTTTAGTGCAATAAAGTGAAAGCCTATAAAGTATGGATGCTGAGTGGGAGCTGATGGGTTTGTGTAATGATGCTCGTGTGCTCGTGTGCGTGGGTTTGTGAGCAATCGTACACTGCGTGTTTGCAAGCGTGAGTCTGCGTTAAAGTTGTAGTAGTTGTTTGCATGCTTGTCTGTGTTCATTTTCCCTTTCAGTGTGTTTGCGCGTGTGTGTGTGTTTGTGTGTGTAATGATGCTTCTCTTTGAATTGTCTTTTATGAGGCGAAGTGAAGCCTGCGGTGCCCTGCTGCTCAGCATTCTGGGTAAATGAGGGGTTAAGGCCGGTAATGGTGGGGACACCCAGCATGGAGGCCGGAGCTCTGATGACAATCCTCCTCTTGTTTTTAATCTCCACTTTATCTTAAGTCTTGTCATCCTTGGAAAACAGTCTTTATTGTTGACTGCGGTTGACTCACACTACAAAACAGTGCTTAAACAAGTGCATTTATACTGACATCAGAATCTAGACTAATTAGAGAGTCATTTAAAATGATTACGTTTTGTGCGTGTGTGTGTGTGTGTGTGAATGTGCTTAGATATGTGCTTAAAGGACAAAATCTATTTAAGTAGCTTTATAAAAAAAGCAATAGAATTCCTTTAGATAGACAAGCATGTGAGCGTGAAATGAAAGGGTATGAGATGATAAATTTAAAGCAGCTATTTAAAGGCCATTGACTTGTTTTACTTCTCAGATTCAATCACCAATACCAAGCCAATACCACCATTACTAATACGTGTGTGCGCACACATATACCTCAACAGCAGCTAAAAGACAAACTCATTTCCCCACTGAATTGGAGCTGTGCAAAGTGCTAACTCTGCAAAACACAGTGAAGTGTAGGTATAGAGGCTATAAATTAAACCTTAGGCATGGAAATCTCGTTTAAAACCAATTGGTTTTTCAACTACAGACATGCACACACACACACACACACACACCTGCACATACTATCACACAAATCTTAAAGTTGCTTGCACTTGTGCATTACACGTATAATCATCCAATCAGCGGTCATCAGTTTAACTTCTACTGTTTTTAATCTAATTATAATTACTATACATTATTCCTGACAGTAAAAAATAAACGTTTGGTAGAACTTTTCTTTAAAAAAAAAAAATTTCCTTTTTCAAATTTCCAAAAGATTTTTTGTCATCAGTTTTGTCTCCAGAATTTTTGGTAGGTGAGGAGAAAAGTGCATATATTCACTAAAGTTTAAAGGTTTGGGGTCAGTATGACTTATTTATTAATTTATTTACTTATTATAAAAAAAAAATACTATTTGTGTTGTGAAAGGACACTTTAAATTGATAAAAGTAACAGTAAAGACAGTGAATTGTTACAAATTATGTCTATTTTCTCCTTTTAACTTTCTAATCCTCAAAAAAAACCTTAAAACATCATGATAATAGCAAGCAACACAACAGTTTTCAAGAGAGGTACTAATAAGAAAAGCAGAAAATGACGATTTCTGAAGGATCATATGACTGTGAAGACCGGAGTAATGGCTGCTGAAAATTCAGCTTTGCTATCACAAGAAAAAAATCTAAATCTAAAATGCAGCCTTGGTGAGCATGAGAGACATCTTTAAAAAACTCACCAACCCTGAAACATTTGAACAGTGTGTATGTGTGTGTATATATATATGTAGGCAGTTAAGCAGCCCACCAGGATTTTGTAACAGTGCTGCTGTAATATCGGTTCAACAAGACTTCAACACATGAATGTATGCCTTTACAGTAGCCTGAAGATACACTGAAGAAATTATAAATCATTTCATGGTGTCTCTGACATTTTTTAAACATATGCAATCATTTTTCGTAAGCATAGGCTATGTACATATAGAACTGTACTTTTATTCATAACATGTTTTTTTTTTTTTTTTCAAATGTCACTCTTAAAAGCATTAGAAAAACATATGCATTACATCTGTTGGTTTCTATATACACAGTAGAAGTCGGCACTGTTCTCTAAGAAAATTCCAGCCATTAAAAAAAATCCATCAAGTATTGATTTTCAGCCTTTACAATACAGTTTTAAAAGCTTTATAAGTAAAGCTGTATTAAGCTGCATTCCATTACAGCATGTTATTAAGCCAGAGAGCAAAGCCATTGGCCTCTATAGGTAAACACACTATTGTGCACTGCCTACCTAAAGACTATTTTATCTAGCACAATTTTGTTACAATATCTATTTGTTCGCCTATATGCATCCAGATCCCATCAATCGATCAAATGCCAGCACATGTGCTTCTTGTCAGCAGACCTTTGATTACAGAACTCTCCCTCTTTTCTCCCCACTGCCTCTTTCTTCTCTTTCTACAGCACACAGTGGATTTACGTCATTGAAAATGCATTGGGTGAAGCAGAATCTGTTTCTGCATGTCTGCGGTCGCCTGAAGGAACGTGAGAAGGCAGAGAGATGCACAGACACACACACATGCATACAGCAAGAAGGATTTGAATTTGTAATCATATGTATAAGAGACTCACATACAAAGAGCAGAGGAAGTTGCAGTCGCAGTGCTAGCAGTAAATAGCTGGAATTGGACAACAGTGTGACAGATGCTATAGAGGACATGTCTGGTAACAGCCTTCGTGCTCTAATGAAAAAGGCATACAGCATGCCTTTCTTTAGGTCTAGTAAAGGTTAAACTTTTGTACTCAATGTATTGAATCACACAGTATAAAACTAGTGACGAAGGCCATTTAATCATCCACATCATCCGAGTTGCACCAAAACATCAGTGACAGTAAGGTTAAGACTGGAATCCAATACATCAGTTTTGTGAAGTTCTATTATAATCTAGAACAAACCTTTTATTTTATTTTAATTAATTAATTTGCTTTCCCCCTTAATTGGGGGTTTTGGCATTCTTGTGTTTTGCCTTCCAATGTTTTCTCCCAATGCTTTTCTTTAGCCAGCTTATTAGCTAACTTGGCTGGCTAAATTGGTTTTATGCAAAGTACAATCAAAACAAATCATTTGCAAAGAGCAATATTATTTTCATTTAGTCAGAAGTATTTTTTCTTATGCTCTGTTATGATGTTTTTTTTATTCTTTACTAGACATTTAAGTATACATTTTTATTTAAATAATGCATTTATTAAAATGACATGTATCTTTTATACTGTATATATAAACAAATGACATCTATTTTTTTTCATACTGACAAACCTACATAATCAGAAATATAGGTGTTTTTTACCTTTTCTTTTGAAATGTGCATAATTTTGTACTACTAGTTTTTTTTTGATGGCTTCATGCAAAAACATTTCACATATGTGTTGCCACATGGAGTTGTGGAAAAAACTTTACACATTCTAGATACATTTGGAGCTCATTTGCAGCTTGGCAAGGATTCATTTTGGATCTAATTTGGTTTTGGACTACATTTTTGGACTATTTTGGTTAAAGTGTTTCTACAGGTTGCTCATTTCAATGGCTATGGCCTAGTGCACTTCATTAACAGCAGTTAATGAAGACCTTGCTACATTGCATCAGATTTCTTTTATTCATCTTTATATTCTGCAAAGGTATTTGTCCTCTGAACGATTCTGCATGAGTCATTTTAGTGTCATTTCAAAAACTTAAAAATGCGTGGGTAAGAATGTAAAATTTGTCAGCCGTTCATACGACAGTGCAATGTTTTCAAGTTGCAAAGAAAATATCAGTCTCCACACCTTGCATCCTTCTTTGAAGACAAAGTTTTATGAGTAAGCAAATTTATTATGAATTTCTTCTTGTACAATTTGCACGCAAATAAAAAATTAAACGACTTTGGCAAATATTTTCATCTTCTTCACATAAAATCACTACTAATCTACATTTACAGTAAAAACAACACTTTTCTATGCGGTCCAATAGTCTCTTCCTTTTCTAAGTAGGTGGTTCTTGGCTAGAACAAGCTGTAATGTGTAGTCTGGCTAGAAGAGACCTGCTGAGGACTTTACTGGAAACTGTCATCAGCCCACAGTGATCCAGTCACACAGGGACACACATCTGTTTGAAGCTTGGCAGCCAGTCAAACTGCTATCTATCCATCCTAAACATAGGGTGATTTCATGACTGAAAAAGTACTTCCTTATCCCTTATGAGAGGAAGAGAAAAACAGACAGAGAGGGTGCAACACTGGCTTGGGGCAAATTAGATGTTGAGTCGTTTCCTGGCTAATTAAATCATTCTAATAAAATACCTCTGGACACAACACAAGAGAGGAGGCATTATTAAATCATAGCCCATGGTGTCAGCATGGAAACTTAAAAAGCACTGTCCTCCGGCTGGGATGAAGTTAGATTTCCAATGTAACTAATATGAAAAATTAATTATGGCTTCAGTGTTACTGGTATCTCCTATTAAAAAGTGAGCTGTGTCTTAAAAAGGGAAGCTCAAAGTACCCTTATCATAGCCTGGCCTCACAGCCTGGCATGATCAATATGTATTAAAAGCAGTGCTAATCATTACAAACCAGTTGTGTGGCCTCCGCCAGTGTGAAAGGTCCAGAGGGCAAAGGAACATATTATGCTATGCTTATCATAAAACTTCAAACCACATCAAACTGTTTTTTGATAGACAGCCTTTTTTGTCCCTTTGAGCTAAACTACTTTTGGGATGTGTGCATCAATACATGCTTTATTCTTAATGAATTTCATATGCATATTAATAAAGCTTTACAAAAGCAGATTAACAGATTTGCTTTTGATATAGATGAATAAGATGAATTATGAGTATCAGTGATGTGTATGCTAATACTGGAGGGAAGCTCAAAGCGTCCAGTATATTGGTAATATATTTTAACAATTAATCTCAATGAAACTGCAGTTACTAGCTAACTACACACATTAAAACATGATAACATAATTAAAAACATGATTTTTGAATATATACTGTATATATATATATATATATTTGTAATTTTAGTAATAATAAATGTAGTAATTTTAGTAATATAATAAAAAAATGTCAGAAATGTCACCATGGCAACTACATTACCAATTAAGTGCTAAAACTAAAACTGAAATAATAATAATAAATTAAAGCTAAATAGTAAAATGACAACATATCCAAATTAGTCAAATTAAAAATGACAACTTGAAATAATAAAAAAGCTAATTCAAAATATCAATGCTTATTTTATTGGTATTCAGATAAAATAAAAATATATTTTTATTTCCAAAATATTTTCTTTTATCCCTCTCTCTCTCTTTTATTGCATTTAAATGACCTTAGCAGTCATCTAACTTGAAGTTAAAAACAATAATTTAATAACACTGTAAAATGGAATTTAAAATTAAAATACACGTTAATGTTGTGATGCCTAAATAAATAAACAATCTTCTGTTTGATTGATCCACAAGTGCTAAGTGCTTTTACAGACTGAAAAGTGAAAGACATTTGTTTTTATAATAGTATGAAAAGCACATTTTTCAATATCATCCTGACAAGAGGAATATTCCAGTTACGAGAAACCTATTTTTCATTGTAGATCTGTAAGTTCTTGACTTCAAGGACAGCCTTGTGTTTATAACAGCTCGTCGATGGGCGCCTCAGCTTAGAATTATGTGCTCACAAAGTCCTTCTGCAGAGAAGCATTGCACCATCAGCAGTGATTTTCCCAACAATCTTCTGCTGCTGTGACCTTCCCTCCACACGAGGACAGAAAACAATCCCTATAACGACTATGTTTGACATCCACCTTTAAAATACAACATCTTAACACACGCTGCCCTTGTAATGTCCCTGTGCTATAAAGATTTTTTGTTTGTTTGTTTTCCAGCTGTCATTAATTATTTTGTTTCTTCGTGTTAAAGCAAATTCAGCGTGAAGTGTGAGCATATAGTGGGCAGACTGAGAGAGAGAGATTACAAAGTCCTCAGATTCCCTTTCAACTTCAGGCTTTGGCACACAGTGACAGACTCAACAGGGCAAAGTCTTGGAATGTAAAGATAAACCAGAGTCACTCTCCGATGTCCCCAAGAAAAACGAGACGGGAGGGGAGGGAAGAGGTGAGCGAGGGCAGAGCCAAGGAGGTAAACAATCCACTCTGAGCTTAAGAAAGAGGGTGCTACACTTCCAAGAATTCAGCGCTGCTCCCTGAATGCAGCCTTAATGGTTTTTTGGTGTTGAGATGTGAAAACAAGCGCTGCGTCTTCCCCAGTAAATACACTGCAACACTACAATGTCGGACCTGCAATAATTAGCACAACAAAAGCACCAGGATGCTACTAATGGAAAACCCTTTACATGATCCTTCACGTAGTCAGACAGTAATTAAAATGGCTCAGTGTGTTCATAATTATGTGGAGTCCTGAGATGGCACTGTCTTGATCTGGGATTAAACATAATGCTTGTCCTAATGAAACACCTACATTACTGTCATCAGCGCTATGATGGCTCATTAATATACTAATATCTGTCCTTACGAGAGGTGTGAGGTTATATGTATATGAGAAAGAGAGACACAATGCAGAACAATGGAAAAATACATTTCATATTCAGGGTGAATAATTTCTACATGCTTCCTCATTTTATGTCAAATTCACAGAGCATGAGAGAATTCTGTTATACTTACAGTATAATGCACATGAAAATTACAGTTCTTTTTTTTAATCCGTTTTCTTTTTCTTTTCAGACTGTTAAATTATTGATAAGATGTCTGTTATTCTTCCTTCCCTGATTGTTTGCTTAAATGAAACTATCTTTTATATCTTAAAGGGATTAAAATTCATCTTTAACCAGATGAATTAATCAACTGTCAGTAAACCATGGCACACAAAATGATTCACAAGTACAGAATGTTTCTAACTGGTTAATCCAACCCGATCTCACGGCAATTCATACATATTTTACGAGTTGTCGTATGAATTTGGAGGAATGACCTACACCTAACCCCACCCCTAAACCCGTCACTGACGACGTAGACAAATCGTAAGTTGTTCATTTTCCACCAATACGTACAAATTGGTTGTGAGACTGTGTTGGTTAATCAGTAATCTGTTTTGATTTAGTTGGTTATAATTTTTTTTTAATACTTTTTAACAATATTTTGATTTGGCTTTAATATATAGTTTTGTCATTTTTATAATTTTTTTTAAACAATGCATTTTTTTTTTTTATATCAGCTTTAGTTCCCTTTCCATTCAGCCCTGGCTGGCAAAGCTTACAGTGCCAAGGGCCAGGCTGCTTCCGCCTTGCATGCTATGGTTATCCTGCAGGTACACCAAGCCAAAGCACTCAAAGAACTGCACGAGGGTAGTTCTGACCGCAGGTTGATGCAGGAACTGCGCTCGGCCACTTACTTCGCCCTCCGGGCGATGAAAGTGACAGGGCAGGCCCTCAGTCAGGTGATGTCCAATATGGTGGTCAAGGATAGCCATCTCTGGCTGAACCTTGCCCAGATGAGTGACGCAGACAAGTTTGTTCTATCAACGCACCTGTCTCCCAGGTCGGCCTCTTCGGCGACACCTTCGAGAATTTTGCACAGCAGTTCTCGGCGGTACAAAGGAAGACAGAGGCGATCAAGCGCATCCTGCCCTGGCATGATCCCAAAGCGTCGGGCGCAGTTCCCCATCTGCCCATCGCTAAGGACGCCTGGGTGCAGCCTGTCCCCAACCTACTGCTGCCAGGCACCCACCCAGCATTCTTTTCACTTCTGTTCATTCAGAGATGGATGCAGATGTCCTGCTGCAGCGATCGCGGTCCTTTTAGCGAAGGACGCGATCGAGCCTGTCTCTCCAGCCGAGCTGAAGGTGGGGTTTTACAGCCCCTATTTCAACATAACCAGAGAAGTGGCAATTTACATCTGATACTGGATCTGTGAGTTTTGCATCGGTCCCTGCACAGGCTTCTGTTCAAAATGTTGACACAGAAACACATTTTTTCATGTGTGCAACCCCAGGAAAGGTTTGTAGCCATAGACCTGGAGGACACATACTTCCTCGTCTCGAACTTACCTCAACACAGACCGTTTCTACAGTTTGCCTTTGAGGGTCAGGCATACCAGTACAAGGTCCTCCCCTTTGGGCTTGCCCTGTCTCCCCAAGCCTTTACCAAAATAGCAAAGGAGGCGCTCTCTCCTCTTTGGGAACAAGGCATTCAGATCTCGATGATTGGCTTATTCTGGCACATTCGAGGGATCAGTTGTGCAGGCACAGGGACTTTGTGCTCAGGCACCTCAGCCATCTGGGGCTTTGGGTCAACTGGGAGAAGAGCAAACTCTCCCCTGTGCAGAGTATCTCTGTTCTTGGTCTGGAACTGTACTCACCCACGAATGGTCACAATCATTGCTGAATGGTCTAACAGCGAGATAAGCCTGGCGGTGTTTCCACGGGATGTAGCTGCCTCCTCAGCCCCAGGTCAGACCCGCTATACCTACAGGCCGGTGCACCCTTAGTGCAGGTCTCGAGGCACGTGACTGTCTCCATGGATGCCTCCCTGACTAGCAGGGGCCCCATGTGCTACGGCAAGCAGCCGCGGGCTCCTGTACAGGACACTGCCTGCATTGGCAAATAAATTGCCTTGAGTTGATGGCTGTACTGCTGGCCCTGCACTGGTGGAAGGCTGTCCCCTTCCACCTTAAAGGTCCACAATGCAGATTTTCCTTGGGAAGGCACCACTTGATCATCAGGTCTTATCTACCTCTTCTTAGAGTTGCGCAAAGGTTGAAGTCCTATCAGGACTACGGAAGGCCCCCTTCGAGCCACTGGACTGAAACTGAAGTTTCTGTCTCAGAAAATGTCACTCCTGACAGCGCTCGCCTCCATGAAAAGGATGGGAAACCTGTATGCATTCTCGGTCAACGAGTTGTGCCTAGAATTCGGTCCGGCCTACTCTCACATTATCCAGAGACCAAGACCTGGTTATGTGACCAAAATTCCCACCATGTCCTTTCGGGATCAGGTGGTGAGCTTGTCTTCGGAGGAGGCGGACCCGACCCGTATGTGGCTGGTGTTAGCACACGGTGACTCTCTTACAGACATATCCAGAGCTGTGGGTTGGGGGACACCCAACACTTTTGCGCGGTTTTATAACCTCCGCATAGATCCTGTGTCCTCCCGTGTATTGGGTAACAACAGGTAAATCCAAGAGCCCTGGGAGGGTGTGGCTGCCATTCCTCTGGGATCTGATTGCTTTTCTCCAGTGTTTCCGGAAGGTTCGCTGGCTCCTCCTTGCCCGTCAGTTAAGGTTAGGCAGAGTAGCCTTGACTGTGCTGACAGAGGGGCATCCTTCACCCTGCTCCGCCCTGAAATTTTATTCCATGGCTTCTTCTTGCCATGTTTCCTTGATTTTGGTCCAGTTCCCATTTCTAGCTGCTCATTTCTTGGTGCTCCATCCCCAACTTGCTTATCCAGGCCCCCTGCTGGGCCCACTTCTGTCCCCCAGGGCGTGGGGATGGTCATGATGGACAGCCTTTGATCGGTCCCGCTCATGCAGCCTGACCTTTCAGCTGAGCGGCTTGTTCATGGCGCAGGCCGGGTTTTGGCGCTTTCCATAGGGACCCCATGACGTCAGTCATTGATGTGACTTCAAAGTGACTTTGGGTTACATACATAACTAAAGCGTCTTAGTTATGTATGTAACCCTTGTTCCCTGAAGAAGGGAACGGACAGGTTACATCCCTCTTGCCACGAACCTGAGGCCTGCTCTGAGGGGCCGGTTATGATCGGAAACTAAATGGTGAGTCGTGCCGACATCTTAAATAACCATATGCACTGGGAGTGGCTGGCCCACTCTCACTGGACAATCCTGATTGGATCAGAGCGGATTGGTCTCCGAGGCGAGACCCCATGACGCTAGTCATTGACGAGAGTTACATATGTAACCAGGAAGTTTTTAGGAAATTAAGTAACTTCTTTCAGTTAGTTTCCAAGGCAGCCTTTTTATTTTCTATCAAGTTTTTCAAATAATTATTTACATAATACATTATTTCATCTTTATATCAATTTGTAAAAAGGAACAGTTTTAGGTTTATTTAAGAATAATAACTCTGTTGATTAAAAGGGATACATGACAAAGTCACATTTCATAAAGAAGTCAGAGATGTCATTATATTACTGTAGATTTTTGAAGGATTCTTGAAAGCATGAAATGATATCTATCAGGTATTAGGGATATTATAGAAAACTTACACACACACACACAAATGGCTTTAATTATGCACCTATTAGGATTAAGCCTTTTGTTTGCCCATATTCTTCCTTCATTAAGATCATAAGGAGTCCTAAAGGAGTCCCATCACATCTACAACAAGGACTCTTCATGCAGCTTAAGGAATTGGCAGTCGCATCAGCATGCGCGCAACATCACCATAACTGCGCTATTACAACAAAATGATCAATGCTAATTGGTCTCTTTGGAAGGCGTTACATTCAAAAATATGATGCGAGTCACCACAGAGCAGTAATGAAGAATTCATGCTGCGTCTTTGTGGCAAAAGGTCAGCTGCTAACATTTGTGGCCACTCTTGCTCGCCTCCATTACCTCTGCATGGGCTGGAGCTGGTTTTTCCTCCATCTCTCATAAATACTTAACCTGCCCCCTCCCTGGATAGCTCAGCGCAGGACAGAGGCCTCTGATGGAGGATCCCTATTAAGCCATAGGACTTGGGGTCTGAATCTAAAATCATTCTAGACGCAGCAGACAGTGTTTATTTTAGTGTTAATTCACCTGCTGTGTCATCCAAGGCAGCTGCTCTGCAGCACTAGTGCAAAGATAGCATTGCTAGGTCACTCAGCCTTGATCCGAGCCATCTTCGAGTGAAATGAATGTACTATTTCTGCATTCAAGTCAACTAGAACAAGGGCACTTATTTTGGATGCATCTTTAAAGGACAGAGAATGCCACAGAAAGCATTCAGGAGAAGCAATGACTCATGTGCTGCACATTAATACCCCGAATTGTTGGTAGCTAAGTGTTTTGGGGACCAAAAAAAAAGCACTTATAAGAGACTAGCACAAAGAGCGTGGTAGAATAACTCATCTCTCCCCCCAGAGACAAATGGATTTGCATTAAAGAACTCCCTTTGGAGATAGGAATGGAAATAGCAGACACAGAGCGTTTTATGACCTTGAACCTAAAATGAAAATGTGAAATAGGGTTGTAAAGCGTTAAAAAGTTGCAATATTTGTTGAGGCTTGCTAGTGGGTTATTTGCAACGCCAATTATTACAATGTATCCGTTTTTCAATTGATCCACTTTGTTTATCAGTGCATTTTAAAAATTAAAAAAATCTAAATAAATATTTGTAACAGTTCATAAATAAATGTTTTATTGATTAAACGATGAATAAGGATTACAATTGTTTGATTTATAACATTTTATTCATTTATTTATTTTAATTAAATGCTAATTATTATTTGATAAAAATATTACTATTTTTTTCCAGACAGAATGTAATATTTTAGAACTTGCTTTATGTGTAATATATCAACTTTCACCAAACCGCTGAACACTCTTGCCACCTTCCTTATGCAGAGTAAACAAACTAACTAGTTTTAGTTCATAAAGCAACTGAATAATGAAAAGAAAGATGTGTACACTCTCACTGTGGCATCATTCAAGATTTAGTTATTGTATGCTTCCAATAAGACAAAAAAGAGCTCATAAAACGACATAGAATGTAGCTAAAACCAAACCATGTTTGTATAAACATATAACGGTAACACATCTTAGTCATTTGCATTCACGAGGAATGTTGTACTTCAGGACACAATCAGTCACAGACATTTTGTAGATGATACTTGTGCAAGCTGCCTCACACTTCCAGCTTCCAGCTCAATCATGTTCAAAAAGGTCATGAAAAGTATGAAGTAAAGTGAAATACTTTCATATAGCGGGAAACTGAAGTACACAGTGTTGTACTCAGGAGTCCTAAGTGTACTGTGAGTGCTTTCTGAGGACATCGGTTCATTCCTTCATAATTATTTGTTAAAAAATATCAAATGAAATAACATTCCATCTCTCCAACAAAACTGCATCTGGGAATAATCTAAAAAAACAGCATTTGGATGCGTGTATTATGACTGTGTGCTCTCTGTGAACTTGTTTATTTGGAACATTTGCAACTGCATCGAGATAATTTTTATTCATTAAAATTAATTTGATTCTGTGATACAGTGAAGGGATATTTTTTTCTGAACGAGTATTCAAAAAAAGCTTCATTGACTAATTTCAGGAAACTAATGAACACTCAAAGACAATGAGAAGGAGAGAGAGAACATTATCTACCAAACCCTCTGAGAATTACATACCACTGTTCTCTATAAATCTTTCTCTCTACCCCTTTTGCGATCCATCATTCTCCTTCTGTGAGCCTCTGTTTCTGCCTCTTCATCTGCGAGTAATGAGTGAACACTCTTCCACACTACACCTCACTCATAATTAGTGCTAATAGGCTCACTCTGGCCAAATGAAAAACCCTCTTTCTCTGATTAAGAGTGGTAAAGTGGAAAAACGAAGACCAGTTGGAGAAAACCAGAGTGTCAGACCAGAAATTACAAGGCTTTGTGATGATTTTAGGATTTCTTAAGGGAAGGCAATTAATGAGCCAATATGCATGTAGAGAGGTTAAAAAGAGGCTCATTACAAAGAGAAAAAAGAGACAAAGAGACTTTGATTAGATGTACAAAATGTATGGGAAGTATTTTCTCCTGACATTAAATGTTGATACTCCAATTTATTTTGCTGTCCTAACTACACTATTGCTGTCATGAGTATAATTTATTATTTAAAAGGTTACTTTTAAAAAGGTTGAAATTGAAAATTTGGTCAATAATTAGTCACCCTCATTGTTCCAAACCCATAAGACCTCAGTTTATCTTCGCAACACAAGTTAAGATATTTTTGATGATATCAGAGTGCCATCAGACCCTCCATGGACAGCAATAAAACTGAAATCTAGAAACGTTCAGCAAAAACATTGTTAAAACAGTCCATGTGACATCAGTGGATCAACCTCACTTTTGCGATGCTATGAAAACACTTTGTTGCGCAAATAAAACAAAAATAACATAATTTACTAATCTCCAATGACTTATGTCTTCCTCCATGCTCAACGCATCGTATACGCAAGCTTTAACGTATTTGATTTAATCAGCCTAGTTACGCAAACGTACACTAACGGAGTAATGTTCTCTAAAATGGCAGAAGACATAAGTCATGGGAGAACAATGGTGGACTATATGATGTTATTTTTGTTTTCTTTGCACAAGAAAAATTCTTCTCCTATCGTCGCAAAACGTTAGTTGATCCACTGATTTACTTTCTTACTGGTGTTTTTAATACGTTTCTGGACCTGGAACTATCTTCATAGCAAAACTTTTTTTTTAATGTTCAAAAATCATGTTTTTTATTACATAATCAAGTCTTTATGATTTTTTATTGTGTTAGTTAGCTAATATTATATATAGCTAAGTTATTTTTTACCTAATCAAGATTTTTGTAAATGCACTATATATGTGTGTGTGCATTATAGATGGATGGATGGATGGATGGATGGATGGATGGATGGATGGATGGATGGATGGATGGATGGATGGACTTTGAAAACAACAATGGGAAGAGAAAACAGGAGAGGAAAAACAGTAGGAAAGAAGGTTGAATTTCCAATCCGAATCACCAACTCTCACATGACAAATTTCCTGTCAGCACAGAACATTGGATTGAAATGGATTACTAGAATACTTGCAAATCCTTTTTGGCTCGACAAGAACTCTCGTTCCCGACTCCATGAGAAGAGGCGGCTGAGGGGTGGTGATGGCGGCAGCGGTGGTGGAGGGGGTCTGTTTGAAGTGTTTAAAGCCTGTTTCTCATCCCTGATCCTTCATTATAACTCTCCCATATATATTACTTCTGACAGAATCTATTTACATTTCAAAATGGTAAGACTGACTTTCGAATGCTTCAACATCACCTCTACATCATCATGAGCAAGCTCCAAAAGTCCTAAAGCGTGAGCAGAATCTGCTGTCAATTATTTGATAGAGGAAATAAATAAGTAAATATCACGGCACAAAGCTGCGTGTTGCGGAGCGTGATTGAATAAGGCTGCTTTTGATACAAGCAAACGGATTCGTCTCGTTTGGTTCCTAAACCTTGCTAAATGTGGGGAGAGTTCTAAGAGGGAAGCCAAAGCACAGAGAAATATCTACATGCTCCAGACGCAACGCACATGCAGGCCTTGTGCAAGTCTTCAGACTGACGTTAAAAGCTTCAGAAACTGTTCCAAACTTTGCCTTCAGCTCCCACTCGCAGACACGCACTTCTGTGAGTCCTCTCTGTCTCATGCTTCTCTCACTCGCTCACTCTCGCTCAGAGAGCAGAAAATAAATAAATTAAACCATTTCAGAGTCAGAGATAGGCGTTTCGCTTCAGTGGATCATCTGTAATTGTCACAAATGACAGAATCATTCAGACATTTTCTTTTTTGCATGCATGAACAACTCAAAAATGAAAAAGAGAAGGAGAAATGGATACTGGTAATTGGCTGTAATTGTCTTGTTTTTGAGAGGGGGAACGGTGCTTTTGCGGGTCAGATGGATTTAAATGCAAATGCACACTGTTTTTCGCTTCGCTTTAACTTTAAACCTGTCTCGCGTAGCCACAGCCCAGTGGTCTGGACTGGGAAGATTATTTCTCATTTCCTCTTGAAGAAGAAGAAATTGCCCTCTCTCTGAAGGAGAGAGAGAGTGACATAGGAAGACAACTTGTGCTCAAGGTATCTATAATTCTTATATGTCATGGAGTATTCCACAGGCCATTTTTAATTTCAGCAGCCTACACACGTGTGCATGCATGAATGAATGAACAATCTTTCTTTCTCTCACACACTCGCATACATTTTCAATACATTTTAGTTGTTTAACAGACCTGTCTGGTTTAAGATAGACAAATAGGCCAAACATAATCCTTCAATGTGTCAAACTCCTGAAGACTTCACAGGCAGCCACTTTATTTGCTATATTTCTGGTTCATTCTTTTTCTTTGTCATCTTTTTTTTCTTAGTCTCTTGATCTTGATTTTTAATCCTCTTGAATTTCCAAATTCCTTTCAATTTAACATTATTGTATTCTAAAAGGTCTGAGCCTGTATGTTCTTTTAGCAGACATACTGTATTACAAGAAAACCTCTTAAAATCAGAGTTTGTAACCTGATTAGATGGCTTTTGTACAATTTCTTTAAAAAATCATTATGTAGTGATATCAAATTAAGAATACTTAACTTGAATGCATATGTGGAAAGAGTTCAAGAAACTGCTTTTTTCTTTGTTCTTTTGAGTGTGCTCAGAAGTTAAACTTTTCCAACTGCAACCGTAAACTTTTTTAATGTAAAGCGTCTCATTTCACATCTCTTCCACCATAGTTCTACTAATTAAAAGAGCATAAAATGAGAAGAGACGAGAGAGCATGAGATACACTAAGACAGCAAGAGCAAGTTAGAAAACGTTAGACAGTGCTGCTTTGTGATTCAAAGCATGCCGTTATCTCCAGATTACTGACTGCAAATGTCAAAGGGGAAAAGAGGGATTTGTAAGCAGGTAAGACCCAGTGTGCTGTTGTGCAGGATGTGCACGTATGTTGTATGTACGTCTATGTACAGAAAGGTTTATTGTAGAAAGTTGGCCCAAGGGCATTTTAAAGATATAACACATAGATTACAGACCACATGTTGTGAGGTACGCACACACACTCAGCAGCAGGTCTTCAACAAACACTTTCAAACAGTAATGCCACATCAAGGTTGGAGCACAAAATGCGTCAACATGCCATTTCGGCCAACACTCACTCCCACAAACTGAATTAAGGCCAATCCACTAAATGTCACAATGTGGCCTTAAATCCAAAAGACCATGCTTCTGGTCACCTTTATTGGTTTGGTCATGAATCTTGCCCCATTCTAATTCAAATCCTCAAATAAAAGCAGAAGATTGCTCGGAACTTGACTTTCCCATAGACCTCCGTGCGCTCTTGGTGGAGGACTTCTAGGGTGAGTGCTCACTTGTATAAGAGTGTTGCCAGGGGAAATCACTACGATTGTCATGCACTGAGAGCTGCTTTGGCATTTAAAAGGAGCTCCTGAGACCGACGACAGTAACTTGGAATTTTCAATCAGCTTCTGAAATAAACTCTTCTCATCCTGGCAACGGAGTCAAGAACTCAGCCTTCACCCTAGGCTGACCTCACACTTACACACACTCTGACTCTCACTCTCCGGTTCTCCAGAGGAAGGTGGGATGATGACAATGGCCTATATTCAAACTCTCTGCTGAGAAATCAGAGACTACAGAATAATAATGATTAATATACTAGAGCTTTGAAGATCATCTTATTAAGTATTTTGGGAATCATTTTGGGATTTTTACTCAGGTAATCTAGTGAGCACTACAAAAACTATGTCCAATGATTTCATCATGTGAAATGCCACGATGACGGTTTGCCAATTTCCCTTTTTGCTTTATGATTCAGCATATGAATGTTTGACCAGGTGTCCATAAATGGTTTACTCAACCCATTTTGTAATAGGTCAATCATTTGTTTTACCTGTCTTATGCCCTGGTTTAATAATACGCCAAATGTATGTTAAAATTGCACAGACATTGCATCAGTGTTGTCAATGCATACTGAAAAGGGCCAGAAATTAACCAGGGGATGAGGCACTGCACAGCGAGTAACAAAACTGCCCCAAGAAAGCAAGTGCTTGTTTTTTTTTTTTACTTGGAAAATGTGATTGATGATTAAATAATTGTAGACAGATTGATAGAATTGAACATTTTGTATTCTTCTTTTTATGATCTGTCTAAACACTGGGGATTAATACTTATGATCTTTTTTAAATCAAAACCTTGGATTCAGTGCACTGAACCAAACTCCCAGAGAACCAGATGCCAACAATAATATAGCACTTGCAGTTGGTGAGGGTCTGAAAACTTTTACAAGAAACCTTTCTTGGTGCATCTTAAACTTTCAAAAGCTGGAATGTTTAGAAAATTCCTTTAGTAAGCAGCACAGGAAGCCTCATTCTCTGAGGTCAGACTTTCACAGTGGGTTTAAAGAGACATTAAAGATCATCGCCATCATAATGTAATATCCACCCTAGTACATCAACATAGCTAGGGAGTCTCATTCTAGCAAATAAACACGTTACTTTTCAATTTTGCTGTCCTTCTTTAAATAACAGGGTGGTTTCTCTATGACTCTATGCACCCTGCTGACACCATAAAACTCCACAGTGGTGCTCTGCCCCATCCATGACCCCTTTACATCACCTCAAGGCCCTGACATTACCCTTTTAAAAAGCAATGGGGCAGGAAGAAGGGAATGAAATAATTTATAGACTCTGGTACACAACTATACACTATCCTACACAACTACAGTACTCCAGGCAGGGGAAGGAGAATTAGATTGCTAACACATTTGTTAAACTGGTAATTCACTCAGAAATTAAAATGGTCATTAATTAAAAGTTATTGTATGACTAGTTATCCTTTTCCATTTTTTCACAAAGAACTCAGATTCAGAAGACTTACAATACAGTGTACGAGTCACACAGGTCATTTTTTTTTATGATACTTCTTTGGTGCTTTTGTGTCCTTCATATCATACAGGTTTGGAACAACATCAGCAACCAGTGGATCCTCTGCAGTGAATGGGCGCCATCAGAATGAGAGTCCAAACAGCTGATAAAGTATCACAAGAATCTACAAGTTACAACTCCAGTCCATCTATTACTTGTGAAGTGTGTTTTATTGACAAATGGTAGGTTTAGAGGCAAGGGTTGGGTACCTAAATCATAAATGTATAAATAATGTGCTGTCATGCTGTTTTGACTGTTTACATTGAAAAATCACATTGATACACATGCAATAATGGCAATTATATGCAATCATTACCCAATAAACAGTGGGTAGGGAAAGCATTCAAACCCCCTTGCATTTTTCACTCTTTGTTATATTGCAGCTATATGCTAAAATCATCATCATCATCAAGTTAACTTTTTTTCCTCATTAATGTACACACAGCAGCCCATATTGACAGAAAAAGAGAATTGTTCATATTTTTGCAGATTTATTAAAAAATAAAAATTTAAAGATCACATGTTCCTAAGTATTCAGACCCTTTGCTCAGTATTTAGTAAAATACTTTTGATCGAAAAGGGTAAGATTTATTTTTGGGAAAGATTCAACAAGTTTCCCACACCTGGATTTGGGGATCCTCTGTCATTCATCCATGCTGATCCTCTCCAGTTCTGTCAGGTTGGATGGTAAACGTTGGTGGACAGCCATTTTTAGATCTCTCCAGAGATGCTCAATTGGGTTTAAGTCAGGGCTCTGGCTGTTGGTGTTGTTGTGAAGCCACTCCTTATTTTAGCTGTGTGCGTTGGGACATTGTCTTGTTCAAAGGTAAACCTCCGGCCCAGTCTGAGGTCCTGAGGACTCTGAAAAAGGTTTCCCTCGATTGCAACCAATTGTCCTGTCCCTACAGCTGAAAAACTTCTGTCTCTGAGTTCTTCAGGCAGTTCCTTTGACCTCATGATTCTCATTTGCTCTGACATGCATTGTGAGGTGTAAGGTCTTATATATGAGTTAAATATATGAGTGTGACAGCAAAGGGTGGACTTAGGACCTTGAGCACACATCAATATGTGACAAGTGGGGTGAGACTGTGTTGCAACATTTCAGGTGAAGAAACAAGAGCATATTTTAGCATATTTTCATGATTTGGCTGAATTATTCCATTAAAAATAATTTGAGACATTATTTCAAAAAAGCATCTCAGCTACTCAGACTCGGACATGCTCGGCAAGCTCTCAGCCCACTGTGGCAGAAACTGGACAAGTTGCTAAATAGATCAGAGAGTTACTCACACCAGAATGAGTCATTCAGACCACATGGCAAGAATGCCAACACGTCACATGCCTTACACTCTCCACTGCCCCTAATCAAGGGCCTTGTTCAGCAGATGGGTGGAGGCAGGGGGCTTCCCACGAATAGAGAAGGGGAATCGCTTAAATGAGATAAGCAACAGCATGGAGGCCCTTGGCATCACTCTCTAATGAGGGAGAATTGAGTCCTGCAGGGTTTATGCGAAAACAGCTTGAGGAAGGCTGAACAGAGAGTTTTTCTAAGACCTTTCTAAGTGAACTGAGGGGAGGAAATGTTAAAGGTGAATTAACCTTAAAACCTTAGTTTCGGCTTTATTTTAGTCTAGAAAAACTGTTGATGACAACTAAAAATGATAAAACATACAAAACTCTGATGAAAGAATAGAATACTTTAACAGAATGCTACATAAGTAAATATTGTCGTCAAAATCCAACCAGACAAGATGATCACGTCCCTGATACTGAGCTTGTTACACTCACTATAAGCTAACAATAAAATATAATTTTGTATATCAGCCTAAAACTTTAATTGTGAAAAAAATAGTGCATATAGTCTTAGAACAAGAAAACATAGCTGCAATATTTCTAAAGTCATTCGAGGTCAGTAGAAACCCTTGCGTTTGTATGAAATTAAAAAGCATGAGTCTGAGGTGTAATATTAAGACGTTAAAAGTAGTGGCGAGTTTATGAGCCCTCTGATATACAATGTAGCAATAGAAATATCTGACTTTGGGATGATGCAATTGACCAATCAGAATCCAGTATTTGCAAAGAACCATTAAAATTTTATGGTAAAACATGTTTAGTTGACAACAGCTATTAAATGTTTGGAGTATTAATATCTGAACACTGCACAGAACATATTTTTGGAGCAGAAATGTCAGCTTAATTTAAATCTTCCAACAAATGAGCTGTATCAAGAAAAAGGCACAACAGGACGATTTTTCTCCGTTTCAGTAATAGCATTATTTGTGCCTTAAACGACATAATTCTTACTTGCTTTATATTTGTACAAGTTACTGACCCGTGTCTTTGCAAATGGATTCCAAAATTCATGCATAATTTGCTTAAAGGATTTTTGTGTTTACAAGCGTATAAATGGAAGAATATTTATAAAATAAGTAAAAATAGATGTTTTGCTTCATTCTGTGGTTGTATTTGCTCTCGGTTTCACAAAATCATGCTTTCAGCTAGATATACTGACAAAACTGCATTGAAGATTTTTTTTGAAATAATGTATTCAGTAGCACTGTGCCAACTGCAAAATGAACTTGTCATGATTGTCTGATAGCTTTATATCCTAATTTATCTTCGCCGCAGAGACATGGGCCTTTTTACATAAAATGCAGACACTATTGCAGATTTTTTTTTTACCAGTGTTTGGCATTGAAATGCGACTACATTAAGAATTAATCAACTAAGGAATGGTTCCTCAAAACAAATTTATTGTCGTAATTTACATTTTCTTTAGCAGGCAAGACTCAATATCTGAGAATGGCTTCAATTCATAGTTAGCTGTTATCAGCATGTTTAGTCTCAGACCCCAATTCACGTCTTTACTGTAATTTGAATAAACTTGTAGATTATTTTTGTCACGCGCCTCCCAAGAGCACTCCAAGTGTGGTACTTCTAAGAGCAAGCCCAGGGCAAAGAAAGCGCAGGGAGAATTTTTCCCACACTATGAATTTAGCAATCACAACAGCACAGACAACCTGATGAAATCACAATATACCCTCCGAGTGTGAAATCTCAGCAAAGACTGTTGTAGTCTTCACAGTCTCAGTGCAATGCATCTGCATTTATGACAAATGTGCCACAAGTATTTTCCAAAGCAGGTTTAATTAACCACCTGTGCAGGATATTTATGAAAAAAGATTTCATCATAAAGAACTCTTACTTATCTCGCAGAGTTATTAATCATCAGCGTTAAACATATGGTACCTTTCATTGCATTCCGTTGTAATTATGTTGCAGATTATTTTTCATTAGGCATCACTCCCATCACAGATGGAACAAGCCCATATTTTGAGCGTCATGAAGCTAACAGTACTTTATATCACCACAAATAACTCAGGAGAAGGATTTACCATCTTTACAAATGCAATTAAAGAAGTAAAGCTACAAAATGCACATCTTATGGGAGTTTAGTTTTAATCACATTTAATGCCTGGAGGTTTTTACCATGTTCACATCCATTTTTTTTATGCTGTTTAGCCCATGCTGTCTCAAGCCATAGCTTTTTTTTCTGTGGTTGGCTACAGCAAATACTGGCTGCAATGAATTCAGAGTCACAGCATGATACCTACTTTCGTGTTTGAGGTTGGAGCCAATGTTCTTAGAGCTCAGGCTTCTGCCTGGATGACTGACCTCTACATGACCCTAGTTCCTTTCTACGCATGTTTTCTCCCATTTTAAAAAAAAGTTTATCAGCTTGGGAAAGACGGCCAGACAGACAGAGATACAGAAAATGCTTTTCACACAACATTCCGGTTAACAGGGCAATCGATGAGGTGCATACGAGTGCGGCAAAAAACAATGCTACTAATGCAACAGACCTTGAAAGATACTCAGGGACATACTGTAAATACAGCATCAACGACGGCATGTTTACAGAATCATCAGCATGATTCACATCTTAAAAATCAAATTTATCGGAACAGTCAAAACATTTTCTATCTGAATGACATTTTACTGCAATGTCCTGCTGGATTACACATGTCGTTAAGAGATCTCTTAAGCCCTTATCAAAGAAATGGCCTACACCTAATGAGATCCCTTAGGTACCGCATACACATTTAAAAGGGTCTAGAGGGGGTTGGAAGCAGCAGAAGCTACAACAATGATACATGTCTTACTCTAGGTATATATGGCCTAAATTACACATAGACACTGTGGGCCTGCTTCTTAGTGCTTCAAATTGAACATAATCATCTTGTAGTCAAATTGTTCATGGCACCATTTTTTTGCTGCCAAGCAGCAAAGCCATAAACAACCCTGATGTTAGACTAAGTGAAAAAACTCAGGCAGCCTTTTGTTTAACGAGCCACAAGTTAAGCATTAACTTTGTGGAACAGGAGAACGTGTTACAAACAAACCCAGAATAACAAAGAACCACGTTCAACAGCATTTAATTGTTAACTTTGCTCGTCTCTGAGCATGTCACGAAGCTGACACTTTAACACACACTAACTGCTTCCCCTCCAGAGATACTAACACAGACGCTCTCTGATCTGAGAACAGGGGATCAGCGCGTCTGTCAGGAGCTGTGGAAGAATAAACAACAGGAGCAAACTGGTTTTGAATGATGAAGGGGGCAAAGGCTGTTATGTTGTCAGAGGAAATGGAATGTGCCGATCTGCCTGCATTTCCTCCTGCTTGTTCTGCTGGCAACAAAATATAAACTAAGCTTGGGAAAAAGTAAGGCCTTCAGTTTAAACATGGCCCCTTTTGCCTTTTATGAGACAAGGAACTGTTAAATGAAAATTAAGATGGAGATATTAGGTTGTGCAAAATTCAGAATTTAACAATCGTCTCTCTTTTAATTTGTGAGATAGAACTGGAATTGGCTGCTCTCTGCAGAGCTTAACTAGAATTTGAATGAGAGAAATGATAATATATTCTGGGAAATTAAGATGTTTTCCGTCTTGGTCCAGAAAAGTTAATTATAAGTTATCTGTCTGTGAGTAATATTAACTTTTCTAAATTCAAGGCTTTTTTTTTTTACTTTCAGACTACACTTTGTAAAGCCACCAGTCCAAATAGCAATTCTGCAGCAGGTTTGCTATATTAAATTCTATTAAAATGAAGGAATTTAGTTGAAATTCAAAAGGCTCTGATCTGGTGCACAATCCTGCAAGATTTACAGAGGAAGATGCTGCTTCACCATAAAAAGTCAAACACGTTAAACAGTCAAGACAGGTGTCAGAGAAAAACTCAGTAGAGTGATCGAAGGTAGACAAGTGCATTGACCAACAACTGGCAACATAATTATTGCTGAAAAACAGAAAACACCAATTACCAGTTACTGTCAGTGCTTAGTCAAGTTGTTCACTCTTCAAAATCCAAAATGCTACAGCTCAGCTGGATCGCCTAAAATGCCATCTTGCCATTTTTCCCCTCAGACACTTTCCATTTGGCAGATGACATGAAAATGTATTTAATCACTGGACCGGCCTCACCTCAAAGCTTATAATTTAACAGCCTCTGTTAGTCTGACACACTTTCTCAGAAGAAAACGTCTATCTGCTAAAACTCTGTGCATCACCTCAGCCTCTTGCATTAACCCTTCTGCCTGACAGCTAGTTATTAGCTCATTCTCTCCGACTGACCAGTCATTTTGAACTCTTGTTTTTCATTAGTTCCTCACCAGGCTTTCTAATGGGTCTGGTGGCAGAAAAGCATGCAGGGTTAGAAGCACAGCAGGACAGGATATGACAGTGCGGGCTGGGGCCCTATAAAGTTTCAGCCATGGTAAGAAAAATCTCATATGAAACGCCATGGAAGCCAGCAGGCTCATAACAGGAAACCAGTCCTGATAATAGTTATTTGTGCAGTGATAGTGTGTAGGGCTGAGAGCGTACTCCTCTTAGATAAAGGCTCAGGGAGCACGGCCTACTAATAGTATCGAAGTGTGGAAAAAAGAGGGGGTGAGTAAGAATGGCAGTACTGAAAGCAGAAAAGAGGAGAATGAACTGTCAGCGAGCTGCTCCATCAATAGCACAGTGTTGTGGGAGTTCTACAAAAGGGCCATAAGGGAAATGTGTGAAAGAATTGTCAATACCCTCTCTCCACCCGATGTGGGAACACAATCTATAACGCCATCTCAAAAACGCAACTCTTTCTTGCAGGTCTAAAAAAAAGGTATCTGTGGTGTCCTGCGAGAGTGAGGATTAAATTGTCATTTTGGCATGGAAGCTGAACTCGCTGTACGGTCTAAAGCAGGGTCAGGGCACTTAAAGCACAGGCACGGTTTGGAACGCTCAGAACCTGCGACTCACTCTGACTGAAAGAGACTGACTGGCAGCATTATTGTTGTGAGAATATTATGAAGTCAAGCCAGATATATCAGATACATTTCATCCTGGAGCTCCAAAGTCCTAATAAATTGGAACAGATAGTACTTTTCTAGTGGAATCTTAATTAATACTCCCTTATGAAAGCTTCTCAAAAACCACTTAAAGAATGAATAAAAAAACAGTGATAGTCACTGAGCTGAGGTCACAGTGATATATAAAATATATAGGTTGTTTGGAATTCCCTGTCCCCTGCTGTCTTACTGAAGCTACTGTACCTTTTCTCTCTTTGAATTGCAAGAGTGGGATCTCAAAGCCCGAGATCACTTGCAAAAGGACTTCGTTTGGACAACTTTCAAGGTGTTTTTCTCAATATTGCACCCTCAGATGATCTATTATTCATTCAGCTTTCAGATGATGTACGTCAATAAAAAAAAATATCAAAAAAGGGTCACATACTTTTTTCATTAAAATTTGAGTAGCATTAGAGAACATATACAGCTCCAATGTTTGTGGAGCAAGCGGGAAAGAAACAGTATATGAATTTACATCGTATTTCATGTTTTGGTAGAAAAGCAGAAATGTTTTTAATTTACTTCCTGGAACATTAAGTGTTTCGAGCCGTTCACACGGAACACATGTGTTTTTGCATTTAACAATGTCTACAGACAAATTTAAAGAGCCACATTTTAACATCATTAACACATCCATCTAGAGTATACACATAAAAAACTGTGTATAATTATAAAGCATACCAGAATCAATGGTAGGCTACGTTTTTTTGTTTTTTTCAAAGTGACGACAGCACTCGAAGTTTATGTCAAATCTGATGATCACATGATTAAGCATTATGTGTGCAGGGTAACACATTTGGAAATTAAATGAGCACCCTAAAAATAAAACAGAGTAGGTTTTATTTTCTTTAAAAAAAAATTTTTATTTTTTTTCAACATCCCATATTTTCAATATAGTCTTAAGCTTTTGGACTCTACAATATTTATGACAATGCTTGCACTTTTCTATGGAATAATAACAACAAAAGGAGCCCTTTTAGGTAAAAACGATATACCTGCTGTAGCAGAAGATAGATTCATGTGTGTTTATCTGTTCGGTTTCAAAAGGGGTTCACATACACCAACTCATACAGAGGGAATGATTAGTTATCTTGGCAGCGTTTTATATGAAGCCCATAAAATACTGCTTTCTCAAAGCCTAAGCCTTCAGCTGGATATATTGAATGCAAGACTGCCACATGGTCATTGTTACCAAAAGCCATTTTTCTCCTGGTTTCTATTCCTCTGCAGCTCTCATCCCTCTTTCCTCCTCTTCTTTGTTTGAGCTTGACTTGTTTTCCCTGGTGTTCTTATATGATTACAGCATGCATGTTGACTGCAAATATTATATTTTATTATATTTAAAGTAACGTGCAGAAGTGCTGTGGATATTGTGTGTTGTCCCTTTATTTCCCTCACATCCTTCTCTTCCATTTCTTTTCTGTCACTCTCTCATGCACACACCACAAGTATTCAGATACTTGTCACCCAGGTAGGTCTCCTGATGAATGCTGTGTATACACCTGACAGTGTGTGTATGTGTGTATGTGTGCACGCCAAAGCATCAGGATTCTTTCAGGGTCCTCTACATCTGCCTTTCAAATAGATTATCTCTCTCTCTCTCTCTCTTGGCGTCAGACACATAGGCAGAGCATCTATACATATTAAACACGCATGCAGACTACATAACCACAGATGGGTGTATTACTGAGACACAAGGGCAATCCATTTCATAGGTGGATAATTGGATCTGTCTTTGCAGAATAATTATAATCTAAATCATTCCAACTTCAAGCCTGCCACTGGAGTGCCTTGTTTGTGTGGGAATATGTGCCTGCGTGTGGCATATTATGAAGGAGTCGGTACGGTGCATGTGTATGCATGCGCTATTGCATGAGGGTTGGAATTTCATTTCAGCAAACTCTTGATTATGAATGGCTGGACGATGCCGCAAGGAATTACTCAGTCACTTGACTGTCCGAGTCTCTTGACAGCTAGTGTGTATGTGTTATGTATGTCCCTGTGTGCGAGGGAGATAAATGGAGAATTCTGAGGACCACACCAGATCTGACAGAAAAACAGCTTCTATCCTATTTTATAGATTCGGGTTGTGTTAATGGAATATTCCAGGTTTGATGCAAGATTAGCTCAGTCCATAGCATTTATTAAATTTTTTTTAAATAGTTTACCTCAATTTTGCTCTTTGTTTAAAGGCATTATGGACATGGCTAAATTATTTTTGTGGTCGCTAGTCATCAAGATTATGACCACATCGTGTACTGAATCTGAATAATGTTTTAATAAAGTGTTTTCCTTGCAAACAAAAGCCCTATCTTGTTTTGACAGCTAATCAAGCATTCAGAAACCGCATGTCCTTATAATGAGCATTTAAATTTTCCTAACTCTATTTCAAGCCTAGATTTACTATTGTTATATTTGACAAATCTGCCAAACCCTTTGGGTCTTGAAGGCTGCGAACAACACAAACAGCTGTAATATTATAAGCCTCTGAGCAAAGGTCTAAGTTTTTCATGAGGGCTCTGAACCAATCGCCATGAGGAGGGCAGGTTCTGCTGGTCGGGGCGGAGTTTTCTAGACTATTTAAAGAGCGGCGGTGCAAAGTGTTGGAGAATCCAGTGTACCTTGGAGGACACGTAAGGGGGAGGCGAACGCGTTTTGATTTGGAGACCTTGCGGGATACACACAGCGCAAGCACCGATGGAGAGAAAGGACCATTAGCCATAGTCCTGGGGAAATACGCAGGTACAAGTCCGTACGAGGTGTTCTGTTGTGAACTTATTTACAAGACCTTCGCGAGCAGCTCAACATTGACTCGCCCTTTGATTCGTTGTGACTGGCTTGTTTACGCGCCTAGGTGCGCGTGGTGTATTGTGTTGTGAGGTGACTTACTACGGCTGTGTACCTAGACAGCATTTTGGGCGCGTCAGAATAATTCCAGTACCCCTCTCTGGCATGACACTCACATAACCCTTTTGTATTTCAGAAGCAGTATTCCATGTCTCTTCTCTGCCCTGTTATTGATGGGAAACCAACTGGACCGGATCACCCACCTGAACTACAGCGAGCTACCCACCGGGGATCCATCGGGCATCGAGAAGGACGAGTTGCGTGTTGGCGTGGCGTATTTCTTTTCCGATGAGGAGGAAGAGCTGGACGATCGATCGCAGTCGGACAGCTTTAAAGATAACAACAGCCCGAGTAAAGACGGTCCGGTTGCGCTCAACGAGGTCGAGTACTCGGCGTTCTGCTGCCAGGAATGTATATACTCCAAACTGCGAGAGAACGAGGACCTGAATGTTTATTCGGTGAAAACTTTATTGACCATGTGCAAACCCGGGGATCTACTGGAGTTAGTGGCCAACGCACAACCCCCACACTGGGCGATCTTTGAAGGGGAGGACCAGGTTATTCACCTCTACAAGGGGGAGATCCGCAAGGACAGCTTGTTTGAGATCAGCTGCGGTCGGCAGGGCAGGATAGTGAACAATCGGTACCGTTACCGACCGCTGCCAGCTGATTTGGTGATGCAGAACGCGAGCGGGCACGTGGGGCTCAGCAGCGGCGAGATTTGCTGGACGAACTCGGAAAGTTTCGCAGCCTGGTGCCGTTTCGGCAAGCGGGAGTTTAAAGCAGGCGGGGAGGCGCACTCGGTCGAGCAGCGCTACTTTCTGAAGGTGCACCTGTCCGAGAGCACCGCGCACACGCTCATGTTCCGCAGCCTGGAGGAGATGATACGCGAGAGACGGCGCGTGGACGCCAGTGGCATTCTCAAGGAGCTGTCGCTGGTGACCGGCAAGGAATGAGCGCTTGGGACTCTCTGCATGCCTTGAGCAAGGGCTGCTTACCTTTATTTCAGGACTTTGGGAGGGTTGTGCGTATTTGTGTGAACATGTTTTGGCAAAGACAACGCCCCTTTTGGTTGTGCTGTGAGAACCGATGGCCCCAATTAAAGTCACCCTGTACCTTTAAAAAGGACAAAGATAAAACATAAGGTGAGCCCTCATCACAGATCGCCTATGAACCGATACAGACCCTTCAAATTCGCACCCGAGCCCTGCTGCGGCAGATGGTGACCGCGCTGCGTTCATATGTCTGTGGCAAGCCGTTTTGACATTTATTCCTTAAGACTGACTGTCATTTGTTTTGTTTTTTGCTATTAATACTCATTATTCTTCATTAACTATTCAAATAGTTTCTAGTATCTATTCCAGCTGTCCCAGCGACGTCTGAATATATACTAGTAACTGCACTCCAGTTGTTACAGTAACATTTTAATCGCACTAGTAAGACTTCTTTTTGAACTATAAAGAAGCCATTACTACTAGCCTACTAATTACATTTAAGTGAAAAAGCAAATGTTACTAGTGAGATGATGAATGTTACTTTTAACAGTTGTGATCATCTAATGAATGGTTACTAGTCAACCTTGAGTTCATAGTTCATATTCACACCACAGATGCCAAATTTGTACCGTGGGATATTTGCTTGTCATTTTTACAACAGTGACAATTGAAATGAATAATTAGGCTATAGTGACATCAATAAAGACTATAGTCTTTATCAGACTACTCTATGTAAATTGAGGACTGGTAAAGTTAAAGGAATAAAGGCAAAACGGCTTGCCGGATGTCTCTAATTTGACTGAACTCTAGAGCTTTAACATTAAACGTGGAGCTCGGTTATAACACATCTGTCCAGCTGCATTAGTTCCTCCAAACCCCTACAGGCGACGACACACGAGCCTTTGTTTTCATTCTGTTATTAACAAACGCAGCGAACATTCTTCTGTTTTTGGAGTCCATATTTTTGTATTTCAGTTAGTACGTTAAAAAAAATGGTTTTTATTTAAATAAACGTAGATTGCCCTATGAAAATTGCGTTGGTCTCTAGCTCATTTTCATAATGTTTTGCCTGCGTACAAAAGGAATAAGAGAGCACGTGCTGGCTGAGGTAGCCTCACACGAGTGCCTAACCAATGCATTATAATTCACACATCAACCTTCTGCAGTGTTCGCAGTATCGATCATTCCTTCATTTGATTTTTGATGGATTTATTTCCCGCCAGCAGGGCAGTCGTTTGTTATCATTGCTGCATTAGTATGCCTTATGGGCAGCTGTTGATGCATGGAGACACTGTCCTTTTGTTCCTGGCTTGTTATGGTGGATGATGATGCTGATCATCGGCAGCAGCGTGTTTCTAACTTTGACTCATGAGACACTTTTGGTTTTTGTTTTTGTTTTTTGTTTTTTTTCTATATTCTGTCTGTTACTTTAATTACACTTATCAAGTGTATGACTGCTCCGCTTGGGGTCCAGAAGCCATACATCCAAATTAACTGCAGACTCCAGTTTTGGGTGCAAGATTTGCATTAAGTAATGGAAGAGCTGTCTATATGTGTGTGTCTGTGCACAAAGACGCTCTCTACCACCAGTAAATATGGTCATGCTCTGTTTGTTTTCCTATTAGAGGCTGTAGGCTGCAGCTGGGATCATTTATGCTTTATGTTCAGCGGGGTTTGATTGGCCCACAGGTCTGTGTGGCTGGACCCTTTACAAAGCTTGTGCTGGCCGACACTAACAAGTCATTCAGAGAATCAATCTGTATAATGCAAGGCCGAAGTCCATTTTTGGAAGGTTTACCTTTTTGGCGGCAGGTTATGAGTTTATTTTCAGCACAATGTAACAACACAATGTGGATTTACACTCTGAATAGACATAATTTCTGCCTTTCCTGTTAATAATCTAGTTGAATATTTACTAGATGTAGCAGGCTAGGTCCTCTAGCACGTGTTCTGCATGTTGAATTCACATCTTTGTGTGACTATTTCAGGTCAGGGTGTTAATCATGAGTCTCATGCACAGCATATTGTGTCAGTTTGAGCCGTTAATATGGAAAGCTGGGCGATTGTTTGAATGAAAACAAGCGGGACAGGTTTCTAACGGTTGGGAAAGTTGTCAGTTGAGTTCATCATAGATGCTACAGGCTTGGGTGTATTCACTAAATGACTACAGCTAATTTTACATCCACAACCCAGTTTAACTGAATGTGTTAATGTGATGAAATAGTGTTGCATGCGATGAATTGTTAAATGAATTCTCACTTTTTAGTGCAAATTAACTTAATTTTCACACAAAAGAGGCAAATTATGTTATTTGTCTTGCACTATAAATAATGTTTTTTGCCTGTTTTTTGGAAAACGGGTATTAATAACATTCTTAAAAAAACACATTTATACACATTCATTCAGTATTAATTATAGTGTATATATTAACAAATTACAGAGACAAAAACCAAACACTCACATTGGTCAAAAAATGCTGAACGATTACAGTAAATTATGTCCGATTTTAGTATTCGGAGCCCTTTTCTACCATATAAAAACTTAGTACTGATGTGCAAGCCTTGTTAGTATGCACTTGACACTGAACTGACAAGTAGATTGAGAAACACCAGCCATTAACACTGACACACTCATTTTCTTTGGCTCAGAATTGCCATTGTCTCTCTCGTCTTGTCTCCACCACATTGTTGTTCACTAATCCCAGCAGCCCCAGTAACCCACTTTTTCACTAGACGATTTGTGGGATCCCCTTTCTTGACATTACCCCACCCCCGCCTCATTTTCCCATTCTCAGAGCCTGACAATCTGTCACCTGTACCAATTGCTTTTTTTCTGATGCTGGAAATTTAGGATAGTGGGGCAGCGGGCTATATGTGGAGAATGAGGACAGGAGTGAAGGAGCAATGGGCTGAGGGAGTAGATGTTGCCAACATGAGCTGAACAGAATATCTTTAGCCTGAAACAATTCTGCCTTTCAGTGATATGCCATGTGTGCCGTCCTGTTTTTGTATGTATGTGTGTGTGTGTCTGTCACACTTCGTAACCTGTTACTGGGGAAACCTCATCTAGTCATTTAGCTTGCGTCCACGGAATATTGTTTTACTTGAAACCTGGAGAGAGGATGAGGGGTCTCTTGAACAAAAAGCGTGTTGTTTTTGCGTTGATTTAAAGAAGTAACGATAATGCATTTGATTCTGCTGAGGGAGAATTATGCATAGCTTCCGTGCTCCGCAGAAATCCTGCTTCTCTTTCAGACTCGATCGGATATTCATTTAAACCAGCAGGCTAGCTGGTAATCTGGCCTCAGGAGTAGTGGAGGAATTTAGGAATTCAGACTCATTTGTGTGTGTGTGTGTGTGTGTTTTTTCTGAATGACAATTAAATTTTACAGCATTTGTAAAGGATTTGTCTTTATCATCTGAAGGTGCACTGAGAAGAAACTATGTTAGGTTTTTAGACACTATATCCTGGTATAAGGGTGTCTCTAGACCCCTTTTTGTACTGTGGCACAACGCCCACTGTGTCCTGGTAAACATTTAACTGATACAGTATATCCTTATTTGTCCATGGGATCAATGTTTACCAATTTGAGAATAATTTTCTCTGATAATATTTCAGCAATCTAGCCTTGTATGTTTTCTATCAGTTGTTTAGAATCAGAATTAGCATAGGCATATTTGTGAATAACCCTCTTGGTCTAATTGGTTGAATGGATTTGGGTCTAAAAATAGCTTTTTGACAGTGCATATAAGTTTACAGTGGTTTCTCATACCGAAATAGTAGCTCTATACATACATAAATAATAAATATATATATATATATTTATTTATTTTTTTTCTAAAAATATATATCTCACAGTTGTACCCTGCCTCTATTTCTCTCTCAGCACATAATTATCAAAGTCAGTGAGACACAAGAGAAAGATATGCATATTCGTATATGCATATACTACAGTATGTGGACTTTTTAAAATTTGAACTAATGAATGAGTAGTACAAATGACGTTTGGTTCCATTCACGGCTCTCACGGAAACAAGTGTAATATTGTAGTTAATGGTTTAACTAAGTATTTTAATACAACTTTTTGCCTCAATAAACCTATATTTTTTTTAAAGGGGTCATATGTTGTGATTTAAAAATTTACCTTACTTTTTAGAGTGTTACAAGCTGTTGATGCATAAAGAAAATCTGTAAAGTTTCAAAGACTAAAGTATTGAAATGTTTGCGCAAAGAAAGGTGGTGGGACTATTGCTGGACGCACTGTGTTATTGTGAAAATTAAACTACTTTCTTTGTGCTTCCAAAAGAGGACACAACTAGAAATCAGTGGTTTAGCTGCAGTTACAACATTGTTCCAGAACAGTTCAACACAAATATTACAGTGTGTTCAGCACATTTACAGAGGACTATTTCCTGAACCTGGGAGCAGGCTATGCTAGCTGTGCACAGAGACTATGGGGCACTTCTAACTGTCTGGCACTTCTGAGTCACAACCTTTAAGTTACGTTACGTTTTCTTATTAAAAGAATCTGTTACTTTCTTTTTAAAACGTGGGTTTTGAGCAGTGAAGGGTAGTTAGTGCTTGTTGTCTGTTCATGAATGCAGATATGATGTTATGTTTATGTAGTGCGATGCAACGTGATGCCTAAAAAGAGGCATGATATCAGTAATTTTGTCTCCACTGAATGCAGCAAATGTCTTGTTCGTAATGTGTTTTATTGTTTTGGTGTGATAGCACCAGAATGCAGCAGCATGTTATGAAAAGGGGAATAACATTTCCGCCAAACGCTTGAGGTATTCGGTCAATCACTGTGCACTGGATAGCTGGCCAATCAGAGCACACCTTGCTTTTTTAGAACGACAAGTTTGTACAAATCGACCCCGTTTTAGGAGAAGGGTCTTTAAGGAGAAACAATTACGTACAGTATGTGGAAAATGATGTGTTTTTTGAAACTTAAATCACAAACACATTGCAATACACTGAATACACACACAATAAACATCATATCTAACAGAAGACCATTTATATAACTACCATAGATCTTTGAAGTACCATGCCACTTAAATACTGCGGTACATTAATATATGATCATTCTGCATACAGATGAAAATAACCGTCTTTAAATTTCTAATAATGATTCTGTACTGCTAAGGGTTCATAGAGATGGACTCACTGTAATAGGACACACTGAATCGGTCAGAGCTACAGTGTGTAGGGGATCCTTAGAGAGTAGATTAGACTCTAGGTCATATTATATTATAGGCTCTTTTTATAATGCCACAGCATAATGCACCACATTGCAGAATTCAGCAAATTCTGTTTCACGCTTCTAAGCGAGAGAGCGCTGCTGGCTGTGAAAGAACGCTGTCTGATAAAAATTCAAGCAGAGTTCCAGAAAGCATCTACAATGACTCGACAAAATCAACATATAGTGTGTGAGGCGAGCAGCCAGCTAAGACTTGCATTTTAAATTGCAGAAAATGTTATTTTTTTTGCCGATCGATCATCACGTCAGAGCGTGTGCAGGCCTGTTTAGAATGAATAGAGGCTCTCAGAAACCGCAGATGGACGCTGTCGGAGGTGTTGTGCCACCTGTAGAAGAATGAGGTGGATTGTTTACGCAACCCACTGCCTCATTATGATAATGCTTTGTGTTCTTGTGCAAGTCCCTGCGGACCCCGACAGCCTCCCCTTTTCCATTTCTTTTTATGTTTACTCCGCTCCTACTAGGCTCACATCAGCTTTCGCTGGGCCACGCCAAAGTTCTTGGTCTGTACCCAATTACTGCAGAAGTGTTTGCTCCTCTTGCTGTCTCCATCTGCACCGTACAGTGAACACGGACAGCGATGGCAGGGGAAAAACAACCTTCCTCATGAAAAATGACAGCTCTCCTTTAAAAAAAATGAAGCAATCTTTCACCAATCTCTCTAAGGTTTGGATCAGAAGAGTCCTGCTTCTTTTGTGAGGTGAACTGAGACTCTGTGTAGTTACGGCTGGGGAGATTTCACAGCTGTTGGTGATGGTGAAGAGAATTGTAGATTCTGTTTCTATAAGAAAGAAAAGTCACAAATGAGATCTTATATCTAAATTGTTTCTCTTATAGACATCGATGAGAATTAATGTAGAGCAAATGGAGGCTTTTGCTTGTGCTTATTTTTCTTTTTTCTCTTGACCAAAAAGTCTGAGTGCTTTTGTCCATAAAGTCCAAATGTTATTTTGGCATACACTGGCTTTTATTGTGTGGTGAAAAACTGCTGAAAGTTTGAAAAATGGTACTGAAGAAAACAAGTCATACAGGTTGCAACAACTTGGGGGGGGATAGAATGTTGATAGAAATTAATTGAAGCATTTTTATGCTATTACTGACTACAGTAACTAGAAAACTCTTGGTGTGCAATTTGTAAAGAGAGAGAAAACAGAGAAACATATTTCTCATGCATTTTTAATTATACTGTTAACAACTAGTTTTGCTTGCAAGTCCAGTTCCCTATCAGTCGGTCACTCCGAGTCACGTCGGTGACCGACGAATAGGAATCTCGCTTCGAGATGGCAAATCA
>JAUMHQ010000083.1:13329948-13343372 GCA_032361165.1 Enteromius paludinosus
TACATACCTTCTATGTACATATCAGAGAACAATTTAAAATATTCTCTCAATGCATTCTATGGCACCTTTAAACATTCCAATGCACAGAAAGAGCAGGAATGCGTGGAACAAAAGTAATTTCATTTTAGGAGAACTACATCTTTGATAAACTCAGGGCAATAAGGAGACTCTTACATAATTACACCAGTAGGTGGCCATGAGTGGCTGTCCTTACGAATGAGTCATTGACTCCCATAATTCAGCTTTTAACAATACGGATTCATTCATTCAAAACAAAATAAATGGTTTCATCTGAGACAGCGTCTGCCTAACAGTATGTGATCAGAGTAGTATATTCTCATTTATAGCATTTTTAAAACTCTGCTTATCTAGATACTATTAGAATCACTGATTTGCAATAAATATTAATACTAATATGTATTAAATTATTCCCAATAGTCTATTCTATGAATTGTTTGTGCTGCTTTCAGTCCCACTAAACATTGGACGTCGGATAGACGTGCAGATCATGTCTATATTGGGTCCGTCGGTCCATGACCAATTCTGGACATCTATTCGACATCCAAACTAGGTCCACTATTTAGACATCCATCCATGACCCAACATTTGACCTAATCTGGCTTAATTTTTTTGGACGTCATTTGGAAATCTATGGCAGTTGTGATATACACATTGGACGTCGGATGGACGTGCAGATCATGTCTATATTGGGTCGTCTGTCCGACCAATTCTGGACATCTATTCGACATCCAAACTAGGTCCACTATTTAGACGTCCATCCATGACCCAACTTGGACGTCAATTTGACGTTCAACATTTGACCTAATCTAGCTTAATTTTTTTGGACGTCATTTGGAAGTCTATGGCAGTTGTGATATACACATTGGACGTCGGATGGACGTGCAGATCATGTCTATATTGGGTCCGTCTGTCCGACCAATTCTGGACATCTATTCGACGTCCAAACTAGGTCCACTATTTAGACGTGTATCCATGACCCAACTTGGACATCATTTTGACGTTCAACATTTGACTAATCTGGTTTTTTTTGGACGTCAATTGGACGTCTATGGCAGTGGCAGTAAATGCGTTTTACAAAATAGAGCCTATCAACATGATTGTCCATTTGAATACAGATTATTTATAAACAAACAAGATTTATTATCTGTATGACTATTTCTTTATTTTGTAGACCATATGTTGTTGTTTTTTTTTTACATTTTCCTGTTTTCCTTTAACTGTTTTTATTTTATTTGAAGTAGCCTATAATAGTAATATAGTTATTTTATTTTTATTCTTATTTTTTTATTTTTTTATTTATAAAAATGGACGGAAAATGGACGTCCAAAAATGACATGGAAAAGACGTCACTACGACGTCACATTGCGCAGTGGGGTAGTGTATGTTTATGTTTATGTGACCTTTACCCAATCATATTTCAGTGAGTGGCTGAATTAATGTGTTGCCAGGGTAAAAGAAATCTGCCTTGAAACATTCTGAATCAACAATGCCGGCACCTGTAGCTTAAAATAAATGTCAATGAAACTGCTGCTTTCACCAATCAGATTTTAATTTGGCGACACTTAGGCCATCTACCATTCCTTTAATTGGATAATAGACCTTTCTCACAACTTCTGCATTTTGCAGCGGAAATACGCAATTGCAGTGTTAACGTATTTCCGCCGCGGTATGCCAGTATGTACTAACACCAGTAACCAGGTAAACAACAAAGCTAGCGCAAGCATCGAGCAAGAGTTGTTGAAGCGTACCGGGCTGTTCTTGCAATGCCCAAAAGCAGCCTTATTTATCTTTCCACTCCTTCCCTGCTAACGAAGACCTTTTTCCTCTGAGACAGGTAGCATCTAGCCCTCAAAAATTGCCCGTCTACTACATTTGATACTATGACAAGCAAACACACGAACATAAACACAGACATTGCCAGAGAAAAAATGTATGTATGTTAACTGATGATGACGGCATTCGGCTAACGTTAACATTAGGCTATTGTCGCTAGCTGCTACACACAAGACGTTCACTTGGACCAAAGGCAGACAGTGAACACTGTTTGTAACAACACGACCAAGACTGTTTTATTGCTTTAATAAAGTACATGTCCTCTACACTATCCATACATAACCATAGCCCTAGGTCTAAGTGGACACACTAATAATTAGTGAATAAATATTAATAAGTGAATAATATCACGTTTAATCGTTCACCCCTATAGAAGTCCATTATAAGGAAAAAGCTTAACATGGTCTAACATACCTTAACAATGACCAGGGAAAACCAAAAAATAAAGACCATCAAAAAAACAAGCTCTTATTCAGCTTATAAAGAGAATAATATTACGTTTAGCTGTTCTTATAATGGACTTCTATGGGGGAGAAAATGCTTAAAGTGATATTATTCACTTTATCTGTTGAATATAGGCTTGTTCTTTTGACAGTAGTTAGTAATTATTACAAGGAAGGTTTGACAGCAATTTGGGCTTCCCTCATCAGGTTTTAGGTGCGTAAGCCACATTAAGCATTTTAATGTCCCCGTTGTTGAAGTTTCCTCAACAACTCAACTTGTCAAGTTTGCAAAGGTGAACTTTGGCAAACCCGTAAGGGACGTTTTGTAGAATCTCTCCTTTTTAAAATTAACGTTACCCGGCTTTTTGCTGTGTGTTTACATTACACAGGACATCTGCATACACTGCGATTGTGTATTTCCGGTTTCTGTGAGAAAGGTCTATTGGACTTGGAGCTTGCGAACCATATCTGTAGCATAATTGCACAAGCTAAAAAAACATTCTGGTAGATTTAGAAGCTGTTTTTTAACCCACAATGGCAGACATAGAAGAAACTGATATGATTACAAATATACTTACAAAACACGTTTTACAGGTGGACTGTTTCTGACGGATCGTCTGTTTCATTCATACTCGTCACCAGAGGGCGCTCTCTTGAAGAAACTCCCCAAATGAGACTCTCAGAAGTAATGGAACTTTCCAGGAAATACTTTACATGGACAAAGGAAAGGCATCCACCTGTAGCTGTTGCTGAAAAAATGCAGTTAGAGATGTTTTATGTGATGAAACATCAATACAATAAGTCACCTCAATATTTTGTATAAGAATCAAGTACATTTGTAATGCAATGTTAATCAAATTCTACCACCATATTGAATATTATTAAAAAAAAAAATAGTATGATTTCCTCAAAAGTAAGTTATTTCAAAAACTTGACTTGTCATTAAATGTTTGGCAACAGGTTTCTAAACAGGTTCACACACACACGCTGCTGTGGTAAATTTATTCATCACACTGACTAATTTGCAGCATTTGTGATATACATGTTACTCTGTGGTGTCATGATGGTATTAGAAGGTAGATTAATTGAAGTAGGATGCAACTGAAGACCTATGGGTGTAATCCACAGCCCACCACTGCATAAAACAGTAAAGAAAGTCCCTGGATGACCTGCTATTTCTGGCAAGATTCTGAAATGTGCATCTAAAGGAAACTTTACAATCCCATGACACCAGGAGAGGATTTGTGAATGCCTGTGAACTGACACCGGTAGCTCACATGACATTGACTACATGACAAATATAGAATGTCTGCACTACATTCATTCATATTATATAGAACTTACTTTTTAATCATTGATAATTACATATTTAAAGAATACCTATTCTGTGATTTTAGACAGGCACTGTGAAACTTTAGATCATATACTCAAATACTCATTTGTTCAACAACACTGATTCATTCTGCAACGCCACTACTGATTGTGACACTAATGTCTATACGTCAATATTAATATTGTGACTTACTCATTATTTGCTATTGTTTTTTAAACTGTTCTATAAAACAGTATCACACTTGAAATCATACTGTTGGTCTGTATTTAATATCTGCACAACTGTGATTAAATTAATTTTCATCACAACAGCACACCTGCTTGTGTGATATTGTTTAATTATAAAACATCACTTCTATAACTACTAGGCTATTATAAAAAAACAACATGCCAATCTAAATCTGCAAAAAAGCAAGATCAAGAGCTCTTTGAATTACCGGGATGTACATGAAACTGTAGCCTACTACTGAACTGTTCTTTCAAAAATTTCTTTTTCAAAGACACATCATAACAGACTTTGAATTTGAGTATGGGTGTGTATGTGTGCGTGTGTGTGTGTGTGAGAGAGAGAAAGACTACAATGGCTGCCCAGAGACTGTGAAATCTTTTGGCTTTGTGTATTCCACCTTCTGCCTCTCTCTGCACACAAACAGCTCACTTAAGCATTGATTACATCTCATTCTGCCTCTTTAAAGCAACTCCTTTACAAGCATAATTAACACTCTCAAAGGGGGGACAGTGGGATAAAACATCTGCTGTATACACGGCCAGAAAAGTGAATGACCAATTCATCTTCTCCATGCTGTCAGCCTGTCAGTAACATCCTCTAAATGCAGCCACTCGATGGACATAATAATCACCATGCCAACTGTGTCTGTTGGCTTTAAGAAAGACCTCAGAGAGCTCAGAGAAATTATGACTTAAATTTCAGCATTTGTTGCACATACATTTTTTTTTCGCAAGCTTTTTTTGTCCTATGCATGTCCACGACCTCATCAGTGAAGCTTTTCATCAACATCAAACCAGAAATACTCTTTTTCTATTCATCCTGTATTTAATACCATCATTAATAGTATTCAAAAATATGCATTTAACCAAAACCAACAGATACTACAGGTGAAAATCAGTCTCAGCACAATCAGTCTTTTCCTTTTAATGAGACACCTGAGCAGATACTATCTTTCACAAGGTTTAAGGGTTACTGTATTTGATATTATATCGGTGTGAAAAGGAGAGAAGTGAGAGCGAGATGAGTAAAAATATCTATAATAATATCTATATCTATTAAAAAACAGATTAGTGCAATGTTTTATAGGATAATGCTATTTCTGTCTTTAGACTTTATAATTGCATGTTTAATTCAATGTATTGCTGGTTTTTCAGTAGCAATTTCTGAGTGAAAATAGTCTCAAAGTAAAGACTTGATTCATTCGTGTAGTGATTATATATGCAATGGATGGATGGATGAATGGATAGATAGAGAATGAGAGAGAGAGATTGCATTCTTACATCACACGTGACTCATTTCCTCCCTCACAGACTGCAGTGCAGCTGAAAAGGATTACGAAGAATTAAGATACACCAGGAGAAAACCATCTGTGGAAATATGAAAACATTGTAAATCATGTCAGTCTCATTGAATTATGTAGCATAAAGCAAATGTCTTATTATCATAGTGGAGTAGAGGCCAGAAAAAAAATATTGAAGTCAAACAAAACGCAAAAGGAGAGAGAAAGAAAAAACTCTGTGATAGAGGTGCCAGGAAGTGTGAGAGAAGGAAAGGTGAGACCCCTCATCTGCCCCGACCTTGAGTAATTGTGTGTTTGGGTAAATAAGCCGCCCGGGACTAATCAGTGTGTAATTGTATTTGCGGGCGTATTAGACTGCTGCGTATGTGGAAGGTGCCATGCGTGCAGCCCACTGCTCTGACCATGTCACTGTTTCCATTAGCAACCTGTCACAGAGGGTCCCTCATTGTGTGTTGCTGCTTCCGATGGGCAAGAGTGTCTGGGTCGCTATGGCTACGACCGTCTGGCGCTGAATCATCAACCTCTCCCCTGCTGGAACGAATTTGCATACAGAACTGCCAACCTTCACTTTTTCCACAGCAATCAGAAATATCCACGAGTGCCGTAATCCCATAATTCGGCACGACTTCGACTGCTCCCAGCATCAAACAACATTCTGCACTATTTTGCCCGGGTGAGTCAATTTGGCCAGGGAAATGATGCAAAGACTGCTCAGTAACACATCTAGAGAGGGAAAGAGCATATTTGTAAACATGAAAAGCTGCCATATGACCTCAAACATGTCACCAGTATGACCTATGTTGAGAAAATGCGTGACATTGACAAATGCAACAGCTGTCCAAGCACTGCAGGAGGGACGCAGTGACCTCGCAAGAGCACTTCATTTATGAAAAACTTTAATTAGTCTAATCTTTGCCCTCGGTGAGGGAGAGGAGACGGTAGGAGCATTCATCATCATTAAGTTTTTTTTTTTTATGTTTTTAAAGTTTATTATGCTCATCAAGGCTGCATTTGTTTGATCAAAAATACAGAAAATTAATTTTGTGATATATTACTGCAATTTAAAAATTTCTATTTTTTTATATATTCCTATTTTATATTAAAGTAATGTATTACTTTGAAGCCAAGCTGAATTTTCAGCATGATTACTCCAGTCTTCAGTTTCACACTAATCTTCAGAAATGATTCTAATACGCTAATTTATAATCAGTGTTGGAAACAGTTGTGCTGATTATTATGTTTTGGGGACCTGTGATAATTTGTTGTGATTGTTTGTAAAATGAAATGTAAATAAAGAACAGTGTTTATTCAAAAGAGAAATTCTGCATTCCAATTTTAATTCAAAAGTTTGGGGTCAGAAGGCTATGATTTTTGTTTGTTTATTTAAATAAATACTTACTTTTGTTAAATAGTGATAGTAGAAAATATGTTTGTATTAATGCTGTTCCTCATAATCACAGTTCCAAAAAAGAAGCACATCAGTTTTAACACTGATAATAAATAAAAGTAATGGGTAAGGAAAATTCAGTGCTGTGTCACATGAATAAATTATATTTAAAAGCAAATCGTTTTTTTTCTGTATTTGTCATCAAATATAACACAGCCTTGATGAACATAACAAACATAGTACTATATATATGTGTGTGTGTATGTATATATATATATAACAAAAAGAACATTGCAACACGTTGGAAACTATACTGTTAAACAGTGACTTTGGCATCCTAATTCGATTGTCAGCTTGAGCTCCTTTTCAGATTTTTTCCCCCCTCTTCCATCTCACTGCTTCCTATCTCCTCTTTCACAGAACCCTGTCAAAGGCAAAATACAACAAAAAATGCAACCCCATAAATTAATTTAGTTGGAAAATGGCATACAAGGCAAAAACTGATTGGTTTGCAGTTTTCACATTCTTCACTATGTCACTGGCAAATATGAAATCCAATGAATAAGCCTGTTTCTCATCTGACTTGCCGCATAATGATCTATCATTAAAATGTTACTAGGGCACAGAAGAACTTTACTGGGGCGAAAAGAGTCTAGCCCCATACTGAACTTCAGTTTCTGTCCTGACTAAGGAGAGAAGATCTGTGTGATTTTCATAGATTGCACCTGTTATGAGTCAACACACAAACCATCAGGGCAGTCTCTATAATTAAATCAATCACCAGGCTTGGTCCTTGAGTGTCGTTGTTGGCGATAAAGTCGCATGGGTGAATTTGAAGGTGGAATATCTGTTAAGTATTCTGTGTTGAATCCTATTACCAAGGTTAATACCATTTATCAAGTTTGGTGCCACACACAAACACACGCACCTGGAGGGAAGCCAAGTGTGAAGTGTGTGACTAGGCCATGTACTGATACTGGGCAAAGGTTCAATTATCCACTTGAAGCAAGGACTCAATTGGGCTCTTGAAAAGGGAAACAATCCAAGCCTCAAATCTTCGTCTTTCTCCTTCTCCCCCGAGGCCAATCCATTGGCAAGGATTAAAACCCATGCTTGTCTCTTCCCACTGGTCTGAACATCTGAGCAGTTTCTTGCCAGGATAAGACTGAATGTTAGGCTACCAAGATTAAGTCTCTCACAGCACTTGTCGGAGCAGGTTTGTAGGGACTATTTTGCCATCTTGCCAAGCAGCTACTATACGCTAGGGGTGGGTCAGGAGTGGAGTCGCTACAATCCAGTTTAACCCCTGGGCTAATTTCACTTCATTAGCTCTGTAAGTGCCTTCAGTGGCAGATCTCGAGCAGTAGTTCGAGAGTCCAAGGTCTAAGCGCGTATGTACTCCAAGGCATACGAGGACAGCTGGATGATTCTTTTTCGACAATTACTCGACTGGAGTCACTAATTAAAAGTAAACATGCAATTGCATTAGCTAAACTTAATCGGCACATCTAATTAGCAACTCGCTCCTGAACGAGGCACCAGGCATGTGGACGCTACTAGGCACGACGCCAAAGCAATATAGCTGGAGAAATGTCATAGCTTTGTGGCCATTCTTTACCCTGGACTTTTCTGAAAATGTAATGGCAGTGTTTTGCTCATCATTGCTCAACAATTACTTAATGTGCAATTAGACAGAAATGTCACAGGTCTCTGGTGGCTTTCTGCCATTATGTGTCTAATGCATGCTTTGATTAGATGCTTCCAGGCATGATTTTCTACAATCCTCAACAGGTCTTTACCAGAAGGTCAAGTCACATCCAGCATCCATGGGCCGAACATTGGCTCTTTACCAGAGTGAGAGATTGAAGCAGCCTCAATGTTTATGTGCCCTCAGAAAGCACGAGGCAAGGTAATCTTCGTACAGCGCTGTAGTGCTCGATTTGCATGTTTCCTGGATTTGAAGAGCATTTGAGGCCTTATTCAACCCAATTTTGGGGCCTCTTTGCTGCTTTACATTTCAGACGTGGATAATTATCTGCTCAGAGATTTTTCCTTCTGCAATTTATTAAAAAGCCAATTTGACCCAGAACACAGGCACTCTGCGTGAAATCTGGATGGGAAGTTAGAAATAGCTTTTATATTAGTCTGTCAGTTTCCATACCGGCGAAATATCTGCAACCAAGGCCCGCCTAATTCTGAGGTAAATATTGTCTCACATAACAGTAATGAAAGCAAACATGCAAAAAAAAGGGACGGTTCTCGCAAACAAACACGCATAAAGTGTTTGCCAGTGCGTATCTGTTAGAAGCCAAGTGCTTTTACCTCATCAAGTGAGAAGAAGTGGCTGCTCTCTGCCTGATAAGAATTTAATTAATTCAATTTGTGGGGCCACTCTGAGTCAGCGCAAATCTCCAAATAACTTCTGAATGACAATAAAAACGCACAAATGGTGATTGAACACCTCTAATTCGTGTTTGTTTATGAAAGCTTTTAATGCAATATCTGGAGTTGGAAGCTCACAGTGATAAGAAACGTTACAGTATAGTGGCATGCAAGCAATGTTTAAAAAGTTCAGTTGAATTTTCCTGAATAAAATGGAACTAAAAAAAATAATTTCTACTAAAAATGTTTTTGCAGGCACTATCTTGTTTTTGCATGTGCTATCTGGCGGGAAAAAAAATGCAATTGAAATGAAAGTCTTTTCTGATGTTAGAATAGTAAAAAACGATTGCTACATGACATATACGAATAGATTCGGCCCCTAGGTTTGCTTAAATTTTAAAAATGGATCATACGAATACATCTATAGTGGCTATATTATCATGCTTTTCTGACGGCAGTTTTACAAAACATAAAAATGTCATCTGCATGATTAATTTTATTGCCATTCAGTGTTTGAAATGTAAAAAAAATAGGTTTGTTATCTCGAGGCAACAATGTGCAGTTGAGTTTTTTTTGTATTTGTATTTTATTTGTAAAGGCAGTAGAAGTACTTGAGATAATTAAGCCACATCACAGGCGTGTTCTGTAGCACTAAATATCACTGCGACTGTAGACACACGGCTGAATATACATGGTTGTGCATCTAAAACACCTGGCTTGTTTTTGAAGAGGTGTTTTGATTTAAACGGACAGGTGCAGAGCCTCAGGATAGTGATGTACAGGAGCTCAAACAGTTCGAATCTGAGACTGCACTCTAGTGAGTGTGAGAGAGACAGAGAGAGAGAGTTTACTGGAGTGTGAAATCGGTCTCTGACTGTTTTAGCAGTTAATTAGTGTAAGAACACAAACATACTCAGATTCACACCAATCCACACACCTCAAATACTGCAATTATTGCACAAATATTCAACCCTATACTGAACAGAAAGACACAACAAAACACAAACTCAGTCTGTCTTATTCACGCTTTATGCAGTAATTACTTCAGTACTTACTTGATCTTAAGTCTTAAAAAAAATGCTTCAGTTCTTGTTCTCTCTTTCTTTCTCAACTTGTTTAATAGTGTCAGTATCATATTTACACAAATAGAAAAGAAAAATGTTTTCTTCTGAACAGTGATAAACAGTGTTATGCTGCATTTCTTGCCATTCACCAATGCTTTATGTCCTTGGTCACACTGCTTCGCATTGTATATGCAACCATAGACACTATTACAATACACATATAATACAATACAAGTTTATGCATGATAGAAGAGCGGTATTGCATATGCAGAGTGTCATGTTCAGTAATATTTGTGGCATGGTTCATAGTCTTATATGAGCAGACCTCAGCAAGGGATAGAAGCTTGCAGCCAATTAGTTTTTCAGCACACTTGGTAATGTGCTGTAGCTGTTTCATTAGCACAGCCACATCAGACGATGACAGAAGACCTGATTACACTTTCGCTTTCGATTAAACTTTTGATTAATCACCTGTGTTTGTAATATTCTTAAGCATAAAAGGATCCGGACAATTCATAAATATGAATACAAAATGTATATGTGTTCAGTTGTGATGCTATGAACAAGAGAATCTCATTCCTTCCAGTCTACCACCTATTACAATTTTCCATGCTACACCCACAAATCCCTGGGAGTGACGCCAGCCAGTGGTTCGACAGAAAGTGCTGTAACTAAACGAGCTTACCCCAGGGTCACTTAATCACAGATTCAGAGATCCCCATCACACTCTTTCATGTCTCTGCCTCTCTCGCACAGCTGCTTTAATTACCCCTCCGCTCTCATGTCTCGTTTCTAAACTTTGCTTACAGACAGAAATCCAAACTCTAGTAACAATCACTCTAAATTCATTCGTGTTACAGAATTTCCTCAATGTGAAAAGATGGATCTCAAAATCATAAAGTCACTGTTGGAAAGGGTTCAAATATCCAAAAGATGCTGGAAAACCAAATAATTTGTAGGACCTGAAGAATTTTTTTGAAGAACAACAGGCAGTTTAACTGTTTAGGACAAACAAGTATATATATATATATATATATATATATTAATAATTAAAATTAAAACAGTATGACAGAATGTTTTTGTACAGACCAAATAACGAAATAGATGCATTAAATGACTGCACCTGCTTTTAGGTTAAAGGGGTCATGTGGTGCTACAGTATTTTAAAGATCATTCTTTGGTAAAAAAATAAATAAATAAATAAATAAATACTAAAAAATTACATACTGTACATACTGTAACTGCTCTATTCCCCGCCTCTCTCAAACATGTCATTTTCTACAAAGACCCTCCCTCTGACAAGCACAGTCTGCTCTGATTGGCCAGCTCATACAGTGCATTGTGATTGGATTAACACCACAAGCATGCATCGGAAATGTAACAACCCGTACTACAATAGTGAGTTCAGTTTTCAAAATAAATGTAAAGACAGTTAATAATATCATTAGTTTTACCATCAGTTCAAGACCAAAAGGGGAACAGAGTCCCTTGATAGACACAGCATTTTATGTATTTGCAGTACACAAGTCGCAATACATACCGTATGATACAGACTGTGCTGTGATTAGCGTTAGAAGCAATATAATATCTATTTTAACTAAAAGCTCTGCTCCTCTCAGTCGCTTCCTGAACAAAGCAGATGTAAAGAGAGGTGTGTGCATGTTGGGAAAACAAGACCTCGCACTCGCACAGCAGTACTAGTCAGTCAAAGAGACTCGCTAAAATTTGTCCAAGAAGTTGCTAGATTTGTCTAGCATTGTAGATTTGTAAAAAAAAAAAAATCGCTTCTAAAGGGGTCTGAAAAGTTGCTAAGTTGGCAGCATTGAAACCACGCCTTCTTTCTTTGCATGTACATTTGGGTGGCATAAGCAAAATATTTCCACATTGTGACGTAGACATGTGGGGGCGGGTTACGATGAGGCATTTTAGCCCAATCTAAATCAGCTTTCTCTTTTAGTTAGAATAAATGCTGTTGTGGAAGACTTTGAGCTACTCTAGAGTTACTGCAGATCTTATACATACACAATAAGATCTGCACAAACAGCTACACAACACACTGAAGAAAAGTAAAAATAGAAATCATATGACCACTTTAAAAATACAGGGTGAATAAAGGACAAAATCGATTCAAGATAAAGTGTCTTTGTACTACTATTACTGCTTGTACTACTAGTAATAATACAAAGAAAATTATTTGAATTTGTGACTTGTGCTTGGTGAATGTTAAATCTGGACTCTACTCATTTTCTCTTACAAATCTCTTTCTTTGTGCTTTCTATCTTTCACATGGTGTTTCTTGAGTTTATAACTTGAACCATTAAAGCACATATCCTTATGCTTGTGCGACAGCAGACATTTCTGTACATTCTGACAAGTGGATTTAGATTCCTCAATGTTACCCGCAGTCACTGGGTCATCAGGGAGATTGTCGAGCTGCAATAACGAGATAACAAGATGACACCTGCTCTGGCAGCCATAGACACCCTGTACACACACACACGCACACATGCAAACCTTAATGCATACACACATGCTCACACATACTCCAACTCCAACTGGTCACTCTAATGGCAGCACTGGGAATCACTTCACATCTCTCAAACCAGTACTTGCTGTAAAAAAAAAAAAAAAGTGTAGCCATGGCAACTGATCAGAGATTCAGCTATGGCTGTAAGTACCTGGACAGCTAGAAGAGTACTATGAGGGAAAAAGTGTCTCTCGTGTAGTAATACACATGCAGTGTTAGGGTGAGAACAGGTCATGGCTTACTGACAAAACAGGCACTCTTGGGTCACTGGTGCAAATATATTCTATACATCCCCATATATCCGTCTTATATTGTCTTATACTGTCTTCTACAACTGAAAACACATTTCAGCCCAGCCTTACACTATGTATTGCTAGAGAATGACCGACCGACAGAACGATAGATAGATATTATATGGACAGGTAAAAGCAAAGTTGAGATGTTTGGGGAAAAAAACACAATGTGTGGAGGTAAAGTCTGGAGAGGCTGTGGAGAACGTTCTGCTGCCTGCAACATCCTCCAGCATGACCGGTTTGGCTGTGGGTCAGTAATGGTGTGAGGTGGCATTTCTTTGGAGGGCTGCACAGCCCTCCATGCCCTCGCCAGGGGTAGCCTGAGTGCCATTAGGTACTGAGACGAGATCCTCAGACCCCTTGTGAGATCATATGCCGATGTGGTTGGCCCTGGGTTGCTAGACCTCATGTGGCTTGAATGTGTCAGCAGTTCCTGCAAGATGAAGGCATTGATGCTATGGATTTGCCTGCCCGTTTCCCAGACCTGAATCCAATAGACCTTAAGGGAAATATATATAAATAATTACTATTAATTATGATTAATTGCAATTATTTATATTAACTGCCAGTAGTAACTGTAGCAGAATTACCATCAACTAATCTGTTCATTCAG
>JAUMHQ010000083.1:13454613-13465661 GCA_032361165.1 Enteromius paludinosus
CGATAAGAGTCTCGCGTTAACGCAGCGCGTTAACGCCGATAACGGCCCACCACTAATATATATATATATATATATATGCATGTGTGTATATATTACGTATATCACAAAACCATAAAAATACATCTAAATATTGAGAAAATATTTTAAATATATTTTTTATATTTTATTTAAAATTGTCCAAAATAAGTCTTTAGCAATGCATATTCCTAATAAAAAAAATAAGTTTTGGTATATTTATGGTAAGAAATTCTAATCCTAATAATTTGGCATAAAAAAAAAAAAAAAAAAAAAAAAAAAAAACTTTTCAAAACAAATTTGAGCCATAAAATGTATTGTTGACTACAAATATATTGTGGGACTTATGACTGGTGTGCGGACCAGGATCACATACACATATAAACAAACATATAAAAATATGATTATTTTTATACAAATTTTATAGGATTTTAATGCAGCCTAATTATAGAGTGCTATCTCTAGACAAATGTTCAATTAACCAACCGACTGTGTGTATAAGTGAGAGAGCCTACTTGCTAAAGTCCACTTTCTTGAGTAGCTCCTGTCTCTTATTGGCTTCCCTCTCTTTTCTTTGCTCCATCTCTTCCTCCATGGAAAGGATGTCTTCATATGGAGCATCGTCCAGATCCAAATCACCTGACAAGATGAACCTATGACAAGAGGCAACCTGGTTAACATTCAGCCAAATAGGATTTTCGGAGATCTGAGTAAGGTAGGGTCACACACCTGCCCTGGTCTTCTCCATCCCCGATGGCGATCAGTGCTTCGAGGTCGGTTCCTTTCAGGCCATACTGCAGGAGCTCTTTGGCCGCGTCCACATTCTCTGGAACCCGCTCCACACACTCATGCAGGACCCATGATCTTTTCTTTATCTTACTCTGTGAAGGAAAAAATAAAAAATTAAGAACTATTTAGACTAATCACAAAAAAAGAATACATTTCTAGGGAATCCTACACTTATATTTAAAAAAATAAAATAAATAAATAATATAACAATCATGGAAGGAAAAATGCTATGTTTTTTATGGGTTACTTGCATTGCAAAATGTTTTTTTTTTTTTTTGCAAATACTGTGTTTAAGGTTCGAATTTTACCAAGTAGTCTTGAATGGAAGCGATGCTGACTGTAGATTTTCTCCATTGTCTCTGATAGACAAGATCAGAATCCAGACCATATGCTTGAGCGAGAGAGAGAGCCTCTCCATACTCCTCATTATCAATCTGTAAACACACACACACACAAATCACCACATAAACTTCTACTGAAAGTGCTCTAGTTTTTAATGATCAATCTAAGACTCACGGACCTGTTAATATCACAGCAATGAACTAAATCTATTAGGAGCTGAGGTATCTCACCAAACACTGTGTTGTTACTTTGAAGTTGACATCTTCTCACTGTTTCCTGTCTGTATTCCCCCTGCATTCATCTACCTCTCTCACTTTCATTCCACACTTGGAAGGTTTTGTGAAGCGACTATATGGAAAAGGCTAAGCTGATGAATATTAATGAACTTGCGCTGATGTTGCTAGGTACTGTTCAAGGTCTACAGTACGTAATCTTTGTAGATCATCTTTTCATGTTACATGAATTGTTATTCTTGTGAAAAGGCTTCACCTTTATTTATAATGTGCAATGTAAGGTTAAGTTTGTTTGTTTTTTAAAATGTCATACCAGCATTTTGGGCTATTTTCAAGGCAAAAACCTACATCAAATACTTGAGATAAACCAACATGAGAATGAAATACAACTTATAGATATTCAAACCCAATTTCTTTTCTATAAATTCTAAAACCAAAATGTGGATTAATGGATTAAAAACCTTTCCACGTGTACTAACAGAGTAAAGCAATTTTATAATCTCTATAATTTTATATCTATGAAAAAAAAGCCAACAAAAAATAGCAAATGACATCAAAAGAAGACACTTTCAATGAAACACTGTGAATGAAAAGAAGTCATATTTTATATGTTACAAAACCAATCTTAAAAGGAATAGTTCACCCAAAAATTTTAATTCTGTCTTTATTTACTCACCCTCGAATAACCAGGCTGTTTTGGGTCACTATTGACTTCCATACTATTTTTTTTACTACTGTGGAAGCCAATGGTGACCAAAACAGCCTGGTTACAAACTGTCTGAAACAAAGAAATTCATACAGGTTTGGTATTACTTGAGGGTGAGTAAATGATGACAGAATTATATCTTTAAGCTGCACAGGTATATTTGCAGAAATAGCCAAAAATACAATGTATGGGTCAAAATTATCGATTTTTCGAAAACCATTAGGATATCAATTAAAGATCATGTTCCTTGAAAATATTTTATAGGTTTCCTACTGTAATTTAATTTTGACTAGTAATATGCATTACTTTACTTGGACAACATTAAAAGTGATTTTCTCAGTATATATATATATATATATATATATATATATATGTTTTTTTTTAGATTCCAGATTTTTAAATAATTGCATCTCTACAAATATTGTCATATTCTATGAAACAGTACATGAATGGAAAGCTTATTCACCTTTCAGATGATGTATAAATCTCCATTTAAAAAAATTGCCCCTTATGGTTTATGGAGTGGTTTATGACTGTGTTCAAGGGTGATATAAGAAGCTATATCAGAAGGTCATTTATTCAGAGAGTTGTTTTGTAAGAAGCAAAACAACCTTACAATTCAGCCAAGTGTGCTTGCGTGAGTCTTGTTGTTCTAGTACTCACCTTTCTCTGGTAGAGCTCCTCTGGTGTGGTGGACCTCAGGCTGACCAGACGGTAGTTCTTGATAACAGTGCGTGGCCATTTTCGGGGAGGGGCGAATCGCTCCATCTCAGTCACGTAGTATAGGCCCTGCTTCACGTATCCGAAATAACGCGCCTTTGCCGAGGACTCTTCGTCCGAATCGGAGTCATCATCTCCATCGTCCTCTTCACCCGTCACGCTGCTCTCCAGACGAGAGCGCTTATGGGCCAGCTTTACCTCACACTGAGAGGACAGAGAGAGATTGAAGGAGAGAGATTAAGAAGACTTGGTTGGCTGACTCGAGGACAATGAAAAGTTAATGGAACTTTCTGGAACTATTTTTTGACTATTTAAAAAAAAAAAAAAGATTGCAAAATCATGATTTTGAATATCAACTTGGAAGACTAACAAGCACTGTTTCCGCAGGACACAAACACAGTTTCCTGGCAGTACCTGTTTGTTTCTCTCTTTCTCACACACTGCAAAATCTATCAAACAAACTTCACACAGTCGACACCGCAGCTGTGTGCTGCATTTCCCTACGGAGGGAGGAAACCGTCAACCGAACATACAGCCAGGATAAAAACCGACATCTCTCTCATGTTCTCGCTTTCCTTCTTTTCTCATCCCTCTGTACTCCCCTCCAGGTTCACATCTCTCTAGCTGTGAGAGCTTTACATCAATGGTAAGCACCAAAAAAACAATGGAGGTGGAGATGGAAGAGATGAGATTTTTTCTTATCTGAGGATGAGGGGCAGTAAAGCACTTTTATGATGATGGCCTGAAGATAGACAGAGTGTCTGAAAAAAATGACTTCCTTTACAGAAGTAATTACTGTCATCAGCGGCTATGAATGAAAGACAATGTTCCGGAGGGAGAAGTGTGTTGTCACTAGGGCTTAAAATAATACATTTGTCTTCTGACAATATTATATTATTGTTTAAAAGTTTGGGGTCAAAAAGTTTCTTATTCTCACTAGGGCTCCATTTATTTGATAAAAAAAAAAAAAAGGAAAAACCTTTAAAAAAGTAAAATACCCATTTTTAACAAATTGAAAAATTTAATTTTAAATTAACTTTTTTTATGGAAAAGCTGAACTTTTAAACTTTTATTATTCATATTTCAGTCTTTAGAGTCACATGATCTATTAATTAATAATAGCTAATTAATTATTCTAATATATTGATTTGGTGATCAAGAAATATTTCACATAAAAAAAAATGAATGAAAAATATATTTTTTTATGGAAAACTATTTTTGTAGGATCTGTGATCACTAGACAATAAAAGAATAGTGGGTGTGTGAGTATATATATATATTTTTTTTTTTATATATATATATTTTTTTTTTTCACCAATCTTTTAACAATGTCAGAAAGTCATTATAGTCATTAGGCATCCTTGCTAAATAAGTGTATTAACCTTTCAAAAACCTTATCCAAATCACAGGATTTTGAATCCATAAGCTGAAGAGTAATCACTTTTTAGAAATCATTTAAACATATTACTAAACAAAGAAACAGAATTAAACTAGCAAGAACAAGAAAGATCACATAATAGAGTTTGATATTTTTGTGAAACTTAATGGCCAATTAAAAAGGTATATTAATTATGTTTCTTTAATTTTCTACTGTATTTTAATGTTCTAATTATATCAATAATTTGCAATACTCACTGATAAAAACTCATACAGTACAAAAGACACACCTCCAAACTGAGGAAGCCCCCATCATAAGCCGAGGTGACTCGCGGCGAGGTTTCAAACCACTCGCAGGACTTGCCAAGTAAGTTTTTTAATGTGCGTGCAGAGGAGACCGTGAGGGCCCCCGAACAGCGGGCTAAAATCAAAGCAGTCTCACTCCACCAGCTCACATCAAGCAGAGACTGGTACTGCTCCTTATCTGAGAAGTGAGACAGAGAAAGAGAAAGGTGTTGAGGAAGACAAGACAGGAACAAACTAAAATCTAAATATCATAAAACATTTCACGGAGATTCATTCATTTAAAAAAGTCACCATTCCACAGCTAAACATGATAAATGATTTAGAAACATCGTTTTCAAAGAGGAAACGCAGAAGAAAGCACAAACCGAGGACAAGCAGACAGACAAGCTTTATGAAAACGTGTGATCTAAACCCACAATCAAAATGTCACTGCCTGAATTTAACGCCTCTCCACAAAGACACAAGACGCAGGGCTTTATTAAAGCATTCTTCTCCCTCCCACCGCCTCTGTCTGGACTCACTACATAATTAATAGCGCTAGGTAAGTGTAGGAGTAGATACACCTCTAAAGTTGAGGGCCTAGCTACCTTTTATCTTCTTTCTCTTCTCCAGCGAAGTCTTCCATTCTGGGTTGATCTCATCAAATCCCGGCTAAACAAAAGAGAGAACAAGTAGGAGAGTGTTAAAAAAAAGGATAGCTAGGGGTGTTTTTTTTCTGAAGTGACATGCTGAACAGAAAGTGGTGGGCAAATCAGTGGAACATAGCAGCATTGACATCGGAAGACACACAAGCACGTATACGCAAGAACAAACAACTCCTCTTATGACATATTGTTGAAAGGTGTGTTCATTTCTAGCTGTGCCGTAGAAAGTGATATTAAAGCTGAAGTGTATCATTTTTCCATTTTCAAATATTTTCTTCCACCAAGTTTTGATTGTTAAAGTTTTACACCATGAAATGCTGAAAGCAAAAATATGATACACTTACATGGTATGAAGACCCCAGTCATATCAGTTATCAACTGCCAATTTAATCTATATTGAGAGGGTTACCTCATGGAAGCAGCCATCTTCCAAATCAAAAAATTGAATATTTATTATTTTTATCTCTGTAAATCCTTTTGGAAATAATTTTGCAAATAATCAAGACTTTGTTTTTTGTGTAAAGCTACATGTAGACCACTAGGGATAAAAACTAGATATAGAGATTCTTGAACACGAAAACATATAGAGCAGGACTTAATTTTGTCCATTGGCAACTGATTGAATTGTTGACTGTTATTTGGCAATTGCTGCAATAATTTTGCCAGTGAAAGGGCACATGTCATGCCAGTGCACATCATCAAAGAAGAGATATACGCAAGAGTCAATAGATTAATCATTGTATATTGATTGCCCTGAAAAGTAGAGCTTTTAAAACATTGCTTTGTTTGTTTGAGAATCCCAAACAGACCTGCACAGCAACAGGAAAAAAAAAAAAAAAAAAAAAAAAAAAAAAAAAACATTTTCCACGTATGGCACATTGTTGTTTCATCACTAAGCCCCGCCTTCTAAAAAGTGGGCTGATTTGTACAAGACTCATCGATCTAAAAAAAAGCAAGGTGTGTTCTGATTCCCGGAAATGTTACGACCCTTACCATAATGTGACCAAAACAATAAAAGACATTACCAATGGGGCATCTGTTGCATCCAGTGGACACATAATTACTGATTATCATGACTTAATACTGTCTTTTTACAAGCCATGTGCCTTGTAAACATAACACCATGTCTGCATTCGTGATCAGAGTAAAGACAGACAACAAGCACTATACTTCATTGCTCAAAACGTGCCTTTGAATAGTAAGTAGCAGGTTCTTTTAATAAGAAAACGTAACTAAGTTTGTGAGTCAGAAGTGCCAGACTGTCCTTGCAGAGGTAGAATTGCTCCGCTTTATAGTCCCTGTGCACAGCCAGCATAGACTACTCTCCGGGTTTCAGGAGTAAATGCACTGAAATGCACTCTAATATTTGTTCTCGGTCAGTTATATCAGTGTTTTTCTACCTTTTTGGAACCAAGAAACATATTTAATTGAAAAAAATAAAAATCACAAGGCACACCAACAAACTGTAGCCTATATTAATAAAATACAATAATTCTTATCAAAGTATCTTGAATCAAATAAACACAATGAAAACAGTCTGTTTTAATCTTTCATATTTCTACTTTTCATATTTCATATTTCTCTGTTTGGATGAACACAGAGCTGATATCCTGGCAGGAATTGAAAAAAGACACACGAAGCTCTTCCTCAACAACTCTTACGCTGTGTTCACACTGGGCGCGAATGAAGCGTTAAGCGCGAGTGATTTACATGTTAAGTCAATGCAAAGACGCAATCAGACAGGCGCGTGATTCACGCGAAACGCTCAAGTTGAAAGATCTGAACTTTGGCAAAAATTCACGCCGCGTCCATAGTTTCAGAATTCTGCCTCCTTTTGCTAATAATCACATAATGGTTAACGCGGCGTGAATTTCCGCCAAATTTCAGATTTTTCCACTTTCAAGAATCATGCATCAAACGCGCAAAATGCTCAACTCGCACCGCGTCATTTGAGCCGCTTAATTCGAGTGAATCGTCGCATCTTTGCATTGAAGAACACTGAGTTATATAAATACAACTTGACCTCTAGTTATGTCATCTTTTGGAAGCACAAACAAGGTAGTTTCACTTTCACAAGGACACACAGTGCATCCAGCAACACTACAGTGAGAATAATAGCTTCGCCAGCTTTCTTTTAGGTGGTGTTTGAAAATAAACCCACTCTGTGACATAGACAAATGGGGGCGTGTTTAAACAAGCCGTTTTAGGGGAGTGGGAGTGGACAAGTCATAACTTTTATAAAGAATCTCTCTTTGGTTTTGAAACTTTAATCTTTGCAACTTCAGGGATCTTATCTTTGCACTAACAGCTTGTAATCTGAAATCACATCATATGACTCCTTTAAAACCAGTCCTGATTTTTTCAATTACACTGATTGGAACAGTAGCGCAGAAATGCATGCACTTCAGCTTTAGGTCTCTGAAATTGAGCACACACACACACACACACACACACACAGAGTGATTTTATTACTTGCTCCTCTTGTTTCCAGCTGCCTCTCAGTTTGAATGATGGAATATCCCAGAGACTGAGACTGCCAGAGAAGTGGATCACAGCCAGCACTGTGCCATCAGGAGACAGACTCATTCGGAACACGCCATCCTGAGTAAACATACACGTTCAATTAGGCATTACACTATTTATTCAGAGTTCTTAGAAGAATGAAATTCAGCTTTGGCTTTTAGTTTTATATGCTGTCATAACGGCCCAGAGAGACAAAAAAGAAACCGAGCAAGACACAAAAACTTGACTGAGGTAAGTCACCTGTTCACTGTTATGCCTCGAGAAAAGTCGAAAGCTGGGCAGTCGAAAGAATCCTCGCCTCTGGGACTACAAAAGAAAAGGAAATGTTAATCCATACACAAGGCTGTCTACACACAAGATGGAGGGTACAATTAAAAATTATTAATAGGAATTTAATATGAATTAATATAATGATGCCTTCTTTGGGTATTCAAAGTTTTGGTTATCTGGATTTTCAATAAAAGCACAGAAACCTTGTTTGATGAGTAAATGACGACAGAATTCAGAACTATCCCTTTAAAATAAAAAGTGATGCTCTGAGGAGCAGGCTTTTCAGTCTTTCACAGGCCTCTCAGAAACATGTTTAGGGTGAGTGAGAGATAATGGTGGTTTTCAAACTGAACACACACCATGATCTCTTACATGTTCAGAAACACTATTTCAAGCCACAAAATAAATAATTGAATACGAAGAATATCAAAACAGGTTCCCCTAGTTCAATCAGAAGTCACACCATTGGATCTACAGGAAATAATAAACAGCAAGAAGCTTCAGTACTAAAGCTCTTATTAAGCCTACAATGCAGTTTCCAGAGCTCACTACATAAAATCTTTACATCCTCAGAAAACCAAAAATGAGCCTGTGTTTTCAGGTTTGTGAATTTCTGTGATGTGAGAATGTATGATTGTGTATTCTGAGCAGCAGTCAGTGCAGAAGTGGCTCTACTCCCTGAAATATCTCTGTTTCTTAAGGGGTAGAGCAGCCCATACAAATACATGAACTAGGGTTTTTGTATCCTTCTCATAAAATCCAATACAAAAGTTGGGGATTTGTCAAGGAGAAATGTGCTAATAGTTTTGCAAAGTGACCGAACTTCCAATTTTCTTCTGGCGGAAATAAAAGCAATAATCCAATTAATGCATAAAGCCCAGAATATCATAAATATTGTAAGCTCTTTCGAACTGCAAGCATCACCCTTGTAACTACCCAGATACCCCAAAATCCGCCCAACCACATTGCTACAAGCTAAAAATAACTTAGACCTCCAAGTAACACCTTAATAACTACTCATAGCACCACACCAACACCCCAGAAATGATTGTGCAACCTGCTAACCACTCAGGAACACTTTAGCCGAAGCACATGAATCAATTAAGCAACACAGAGCCATTCAACCCATGCTCCCACAACCACTCAAAAAAAATAAACATCAATGCCCAAGCAACCAGCAACTTCATGTACAATGGTGAACAAGACAGAGACTCTAATACCAGATATGTTTTTTGCATTCCCTTTTGCTCAAATAGCAAAATAAGACCTCCAAAAATGTCATAATGACTTTCAAAAAGATTTAGATGAGAAATTAGATGAGAATTCTCCTTTGCCGTGGAAGAAACACCCTTACAGCAGCACCAACTAGATCATATATGTGTATGCATGTGTATGCATGTGTGTATATATATATATATATATATATATATATATATATTTGACTTTTTTTTTTTGGTAAATCAAAAACACTATAAATTGAAATATAGTGTTATTAACATACTTTTTTAAATAAAAACAAAATAATGGAAAATTTACTATGCTTATGAATGTTGAAATGTATCACAATTCGTGAACAAATGCTAAAAACTATTTAGCAAGTGCATAGCAACACTTGGCTTGACGAAACATTAAAAACTCAATTAAAGCTCCCCTTCTTGAGTCTTTTTTTTTTTTCATAAAACAAGTTAAGCCAGCAAATACAGTAAGCCAGGTTTATTTCAGTTAGTCTGAAATATAAATCAGACTAATTAAAACAAGCCTGGCTAATTTGGTAAACTTGTTTTATGAAACAGGCCCCTGATGCCCAAGATTTTTTTTTTTGGTGAAAGAGTGCATGTCATGGATGCTGTATCATCAGTACATTAATATTCCTTTACATGTCTAAAATCAGACTCACCGCACTGATGTCATCCTCATAACTAGTGACCTGTTTATAATGAGGTGACCCTGACAACAGCCTCCATGTTGTGATCCCGCAGCGGCTCGCCCTGGACACATCACTGTCTCCAGACTCACACCCTCCCACCAGCAGCAACCTGAGGAACACACAAACACAACAGCAGAACGAGTCAGAGGATAACACACACAAACACGCACTGCATCTCAACCCACTTATGAGGCCAAAGTAGTCCATGAGGGGCTGATGAAACAGGAAAGAGATCTGATCTGATCTACACATGGAAAACAAATGTACACACACACCTCTACAGACTGTATATATAAAGACTGCCCCCATGTGGCAGCTAAAATCCTATTTTCTTCTTTTAAAAAAAAAAAATCAGTGAATGCTGCCTAAAACACAAGCCAGAGAGGATTTCAGTTCAAACATGTACAGTGGGAATAACACAAATCAGAAAAGTGTGATCCAAAGATTGCCGGATGATTCCTTGTTCACTTTTAGAGAAAACAGCCCTCTGATAGTCTCATTCACATACACACACACACAACAGAAACAGCTTCTAGAAGGGGTCTCACCTGTGGCCAGGATGATATATTGCTGTGGTAATGCCATTGGAATAGTGGGCAGAGAAACTAAAGGTGTGATTCTCTTGAAAACCCTGATTGGTTCCAACACTGAGAGCATAAAAGGAACAGGAAATCAATGTATCAACATTATAACAAACATTACTAGGCTACATGAATAAAACCTGTGGTTCAAGAGAATAATCAGTTAAATGTAAGGCTTAACAATAAAGGTTGCTGATTGCCCAGTCATGCCAACTGTTGTCCTGTCAACATTTTATAAAAAAATTAAATAAACTAATAAAAATTCAAATTGCTTTTTAAATTCAATTTAAAATTAAATGAAATTAAATTAAACTAGACACATCAATTAAAATAAATAAATAACATAATGACGTGCTCTGAAATTTTTGTACTGGTCTAAATAAATGTATTTTCAAATAAATAAAATGCGCAGTTATATATTGTCATTTCATTACAAACTTTAATGAAAAACAACAGCAAATGGTGCAAAACATTACCTCATTACTCTCAGTAGGCTAAATAGATGTTGCATGAGTAAAAACCAATGTTAAGTTTGATATTATACAGGTCCTTTTAAAAAAATTAGCATATTGTGATAAAGTTCATTATTTTCTGTAATGTACTGATAAACATTAG
>JAUMHQ010000083.1:13504138-13540610 GCA_032361165.1 Enteromius paludinosus
CTGTGTGTGTGTGGTTGATCACTTCTCACTGTGTGTGTGCACTTGGGTGGGTTAAATGCAGAGCACTAATTCCTAGTTTGGGAAACCATACCTGGCCACTTGTCACTTCCTTTCCTTTCCTTCATATATATTATCATATAAGTGCATATATACTGCATATAGGTTTCATATATGTGCTTACATACAGCATATAGGTTTCATATATGCGCTTATATACTGCATATAGGTTTCATATATGTGCATATATACCGCATATAGGTTTCATATATGCGCTTATATACTGCATATAGGTTTCATATATGAGCATATATATTATCATATATGTGCATATATACCGCATATAGGTTTCATATAAGTGCTTATATACAGCATATAGGTTTCATATACGCGCTTATATACTGCATATAGGTTTCATATATGCGCATATATATTATCATATATGCGCATATATACCGCATATAGGTTTCATATATGTGCTTTTATACAGCATATAGGTTTCATATATGCGCATATATATTATCATATATGCGCATATATATTATCATATCAAGTATATATACTGCATAATGGTTTCATATATGTGCTTATATACAGCATATATGTTTCATATATGCGCTTATATACTGCATATAGGTTTCATATCTGTGCTTATATACTGCATATGGGTTTCATATGTGCGCATATATCCTCATATAGATTCTTTCCATGTGGGAGAGAAAGCCACATGGTGAACCACAGCCCATCACAAGAAGCTGTTAAAAATGACTATATAGAACGTGCTCAGTGTCATTCACACAAACACTAAACACCATCATGGTGAGCCTCATTTAACAGAAATATGCAATAAACATTAATTTAACAACATAACATGTAAAATACAACCCTGATAAACATGACTGATAAGAAAGAACTAAGAAGAAACAAAGTTATTTAAAAGAAAAAAACATCAAATTCAAACTAAATCTGAAATGCAATGCAGGGAATTCTGGGAATGTCAGTTTACGTTTTTCCCTGTAAATTTTACAGGCATTTACCATTAACCATTTAATGGTTAATGGAGTTTCCCTTTCAGATGCAAAATTTATGGGGAGAGTGTTAAAATAAATCACAAAATGTGATTTATTAACATTGTGTATGCCAAATTGCTGTTATTTGCGCTATTATTTGACACCCAAAAAAGCACATTCAATGCAGGTGATAATTTGAGTTGCTCTTGGTAGATTGTGCTGGTCATTATGGAATTGATCTCGCTGTGTCTGTGTTTTTTAATGGCGCATTGTCAGTAAAACATACGCAGATTTTCCCCTCCCATCAGTACTTATATAAGATTATGCTCTAGTTGTAATTTGCCCTGTTTAAGAAATCTGACCCTTAATGGACTAATTTTAGTGTTTCAATAAACCATGAAACTTTTTTCTCAATTACTATGAAAAGCAGAGTGATTATAGAAGAATATTCTCCACTCAACATGCATATTTTGAAAACGCATTAAAGAAACACACAGAAAACCAAAAAAGTGCTACAAATAAGCCCAGAGAATCATAACCAAAACGGTAAAGTAGGACCGGGATATGTAGCAATAGCCAAAAATATATGGTATGGGTCAAAATGATACAGTTTTCTTTTTATCACAAAAATCTTCAAACTTTTCATTTTTTGTTACATGCCACGGACTTCATTTGAGCAAGTTTAAAGGCAAGTTTCTCAATATTTAACACCCTCAGATTCCAAACAAATAGCTGTTTCTGCCATATTTTGTCTTATCCTAACAAACCATACAGTACATTAATGGAAGTTTAATTCAGTTTTCATATGATGTATAAATCTCAATTTTGGATTTGTGGTGCAGGGTCACTTATTGATTGTTTATTTTATTAAATTTCATATATATAGTACTTTTTGTGTAAATTACGGCAGTGCTCAAGGCCAGCAATACAGTCTCATACACACATTCACTTCTTATAGATTCAATTTTGCAATTCACTTAGAAGCATTATTCTTGAGGATCTCTCCTCCTTTCATCAGCTTTGAAGCTGTTAATTACCAGAACTTCATCTAGAATAATTGAATTAGAAGCCTAATTATCAGTGTGTCTTGGATATCTAGTGATGCTGATTTGAGATGAAATGGAGTGTGTGCGCACAAAAGAATGCTTGTTTGTGTGTGTGGGTCTTTCCAGAGGCTTCACATTTCCGTCCTCTCCCCTGTCATCAGCTGCAGAGACTCATAACTTCTCTTATTCGATTAAACTGAGTGCCAAAGGAAATGACAACACTATTTCAGTGTTTTAGGAAGAAGAAACTTCCTGCTTGAATTAAATTATGCAAAAAATGTGACTGGGTTTCTGGTGACATTCGGGACATGCTCATTTGGAAAACAGTTTTATAACAAAAGCAAATACTGCAAAAAATCTTTATTTGAGGTCTAATATCATGATGTTAGAGGCATGATATATAGTAATTATAAAAACAAGTCAACGTAGAGCTAGGTTTCGGTATGTTATACAGATTTATTATTACATATATCACACAGTAAATACAAATATCAGTATTGCTGCATATAAATACAGACACTCTAGCACAAAACATTTTGTAGCTTGCTATTATTGCATCTGTTCTGTTCATTGTGAAGAAAGACGGAAAGGGAGTGAGACAGAGTCACTGAAAGAAAGAGACTCATTAGATACGGTTATAGACGCAGACACCAGTCAAAGTCACATGAGTCTCATATGAATCCATATTCGCCCTGAAGGCTGCAAGATCCTTTGTGCACATGACAGGAACATCATCACACAGCATCCTGCTTATCAGAGATCAAATTAGGGACGCATTTTTCAGACATGGGATGCTTTCACGCTGTTTTTGAAGGTCCAGGAAAGCAGTTACTGTATATGGCTTATTTTTTTTTACTGTTTTCCCTATGTCTTTCGTTACACTGAGCTATACGGAGTGCGTCCGAACCATGTTCAGATCCGGTTGGAGCGATGCCACAGACAAACTGAACAGTGAAAAAAAAACATCACCTCTACCACAGGAAGCAGCAAGTTGTGCGGAACAAACACACACTTCCTGTCCTGGCGAGACACAAATCCACTCATTAAACAAACATTAATCATAATGTACCGGCATAATGTGATGACATCATTCACAAGGTTGGAATGAACAGTCCTGTTTGTGTGTGCGTTTCTGTGTGCCCAAGCCATTACATACCCATCAAGAAGTTTAATTGTGTGTGCACGTTAAGTATAGTGTGTGTGTGTGTGATAGCTAACTTTCAAGCATATATTCTCTCATTCCACACCCCTGCAGTGCTGCTATTGCTGTGCTCACTAATTAGAACACTTTGCAGCTCAATTAGTCCTCTCTTTCCTTAAGCCATCATGGTGACAGACAGAAAACCCTCATTTACCCCGATAGCACCCTGATTCAGGCCTCTTTCAACATATACATACTGTTACAGTGAGGAATGAGCCATGCATACAGCGCTGTACATGACATAGCTCACAAGCTCTGGGAAATGGAAACAGGTCATTTATTGCTGTTAGACTTAAAATAAGCCTAAATAAAGAGTTTAAATAAACCATTTAAAAGTTTGGGGTCAGTAAGACTTTTCTTTTTTCGAAAAGGAATAAATGTGTTCAATGTGAATACTTTAAACAGATACGGTTCGTTTAAACATTCTATTTTGTCTTAAAAAAATGTAAAATGTTTTCCACATTGATAATAATTTTTGGGCTCCAAATTGTAATATTTAAATCTGAATAACATAACATTTTTGGGGCTCAAAATACATTACGTTTATATAATAAGCAAGTACACCATGAATCCACTTTCCAAACTGTGTTTTTGGCTTGTCCTGAATCACTGGTACACCTATAATAAGTGTTTATATTCAGACTATTTAGACTGGTTCGTATAGGTACCTCTGCAGAGTACCGGAAAATATGATTAAAGACAGAAAACTGCGTAGACATTAGTGCTATACTTGAACATTTACAGAGAGTCCCAGAGACATTCACATGCGTTCTTTCACTAAAACTGACTGCAACGGAATTCAGATTTTTTTTAATGCTGGAAAAAAAGCTATATGTGACATCTGATGCATGAAACAATAGTTTAGCATAATGCAATAATGTGTACCTAACCTAAAAATCAACTGCAGAATGGACTGCTGACTACATTTTGATATTTTACTACAGTATAATGTCATTAAAGAATCCATTATTGTACAAACGCATTAAATGCATCAGTTTTCAAAATATGTTCTTGCCTTGCCTTTGGGATGGTAACATGGAATTGGAATAACTCTTCAAGCTGGACAAATATTGATAAATGCAATTAATTTTGTTCATTAATTGGCACATCATGTAATAGTTAGATTCTTTTTCCTAAAAGGAATTTAGAAGTAGTTAGACGAGACTAAATGATTGTGCAACAAAAAAAATTTTATGCGTCTTGTACAAGGCAACGAATGTAAACATGCAAAGGTCTTGTGTACACCAAGGACTTTCAGTGAATAATCCCAGAAGTCTCAGCATCACTCCAGTGCAGCTGCTGAGGCCAAAAACACAACTCGCTCTAAATATCGCAGAATTGTTATGGTACAGCTTCAAAGGAACTACTTTTAATTCTGTCTCTTGTGAACTTTCCTTCTGTTTCTCTTTTTCTCTCTCTCTCTCTGGGTGGTTTAAAGAGGTTTAATCATGCTGATTGCCATGATTATGGCCATCTCCCATGGGTCTACTCTCTGGCCCTGGCCTCCACAGGAAGTCACACTGGCCACTGGCGATCCGTCTTCCTGTTCCTGTTCTTCTGCACACACACCCGACTGGCCCATTCAGTAAAAGAACACACTTCCGCAAGCTTCCTATACTCACACACACTTCACCACCTCACTAACTGAGTGATTCATGAATCAAGTCTTAGTCTTACAATTACATTTTTAAACCCCTAATTTATATTCATTTTAGGGTTTATGTTAAATTTCCTTGCAGAAGTTTCTTAGTTGAATGCATTATGTTTATGGCTCCATTTACTAACACTACAAGTGCATCAACTGTACTGTTGCTTTTTCTTTAGGAAAAAAAGAAACTAATTGAAAATTCTCTGACTGAATTTCACTGAACCCAGAATCCTATTCTACAAGGATTGCATTGCGATAGTGTGATAAAGGTCAGTCATACTCATTATGGGAGTCAAGCAGACCTTGCAGTCAGATGGAAGCTTTCTCAGTCCGTCTGTCTGTCTCTCCACACTCTTTCCTCTCTCTCTCTCTCTCTCTCTCTATGATACCAGCTTATGTGAGGGTGGATAGTTGGCTGGGTAAAGCTGGCAGCGAGACAGGAATGCACAGAATGGGCTGTGAATCCAACAGGAGGTTGTTTGAAGCTCACACACATTCCTCACACACTCTGTGTGACCAGAAGAGAGAAAGCCAATACTTGTCATCTGAGAGAAACTCAGACTCGTTGAATGGCTACACAGTGAAAGATGAATAGGAGCAATAAGGAAATGACTTCAGTGCAGAAGAATGTCTGATTTAATTGATTTTAGGATCACGTGGCGATGAAGAAGGGGGGTCAGAATCAAGATGAAGGCTTTGCAGAGGGCGATCGATGACCCTAGGAAGGTCAAAGGTCACCCGCTCAGGGCTAGCGCTGTCCCCCTGCACACAAAGCTCAGGGTTAAGAAGTGAAGCCAGGCTGACACATGAGTCAGGCTAACATTTGTCTCCAGTACGTGTACATTGGCATGTACGTTTGCTCTGCGGTTTTGATTGGAACAGTATTTGCGTGGTTAAGGTTGTGTTTTGAGTGTAAAGGGGTGTTCACATTAGCAACGTTTCTGTAAAAATGCATGTGCTTTTAATACTGTGATAATTAAGCACTATTGACACAAACAACTTCTTGGCTTGATGCAACACATTTGGCCATTTATTTCTTTTTATACACAATCTTTCCAAGTTAAAAACGATCTTCTAGTTTATAAAGAAAATGATTTCCTCTCATGATAAAAGCATGATTTGTTTGTCTTTGGATTGTATAATATGCATGGGTCTTTGTTAGTGTGTGTGTGTGTGTTTATGTGTGTGGGAGGGTCATTTTAAGCTGGTGACATGGGTCATCGGCAGTTCCTCATATCTGTCATCATCTATCTCCCCTGAGTCTGGGAGCTCAGCCTGTCCAGACAGATGGAGTGGCTTGTCATGTCTGGCAGGTTTCCTCACAACAGGTGAACCCAGTGGACTCAGCGCCGGAGAGTATTCCGCGTTTTCTTTTTTTAAACAAACACATAAAATTACCAAATGTTGTGCATTTCTTTCAGCTCACTGTAGTTTTAGCCATTTTGTTTTCTTAGAGACTGTGTCAGTGTCCATCCCAACCCATACACCTGAAAGTTGTGTTATGCTTAGCTCTTAATAACCCGGCATTTTTGAGACTAATACCTAATATACTTGGTTTCATTATAACAATATTTTAAATCAGTACAATCCAGCACATAAGTTACGCCACGTGAATACAGTTATCCAGTAAGGTCAGGAGAACAAAGGGCTTTCTTTGCCTCGTAGGAGAGGACATGGTTTGATCTTCATCTACATTCTAGATGAGTAGTCTGTGTGTGTGTGTGTGTGTGTGTGTGTGTTGAGAGGTAAACGTCCTGGACCCATTTCTGTCAATAGACTAATTTCACCCCATACATCAGAGCTCTTGTCCTGACAACTGTGGGGTGTCGCTTTGGAAGAGAAGAACATGATGACAACAACTGCACTCTATTGATGAGATACACACTTAAGCCATCGTATGGTTTTTGTGACTTTGTGTCAAGCCAAATTCCTTTCGTCAATACCGATCGGACACACCTCTGTTACACAACAATGGGATTCTGATTCATTCAATCAGAATTCTCATTCAGGTAATGCTATAATATGAGTTTCTATATCATTTTAGTTTTATTTATGAAATCATTTTGACATCTTAATATACAGAACATAGCGAAAGCTGTATAAAAAGTATCTGCAGAGCAAATTTGGACTTTTTAAGACTAAAGACTTAAGACTTAAGTTTTCTCTAGAGTTTCAGAGATCTCAACAATGTCTAATAACTAAGGTTTGGCAAAATAAATACATTTACAGATACATTTAAAATTGTACACTTTAGACTACAATAAATTTTTTTTTACTAAAACTTTTACTCTGCAAGGATGCATTACATTGATCAAAAGTGACATTAAAATCATTTAATATTATAGTTTCCACAAAAATATTAAAAAGTAGTTTTATCATTAATGACAGTAAGAAATGAACCAGCATATTGAAAGATGATGTGACACCGGTGTAACGTCTACTGAATTTACAGATTTGTCATCATAAATGACTATTTAAAATATTTTAAACTATAAAACAGGCATTGCAAATTGTAATATTTCTATAAAATTACTGTTTTCCAGTATTTTTTTGTCAACTAAATGCAGCCTTAAAGACTTAACTTACAAAAACATCAAAAAATCTTACTGATCTTTTAAACATTAGTGCATGTCAACAATTATCACATCTCAGAGAAAGCCAATACTTCTACAAAACCTACTCAAAGAAGCGAGCAATCCCAGAGCAAAAATATTTTTCCCTAGGGGTTATACAGCTGTAAAAATGGTTTCTAAATGATGTAATAAACATCAAACCAGTTCAAGTCAATAAATGACATGACTACTCCAATTCAGTATTCAGAATGGTGCAATTTTCTCCCTAATTCAGCCTGTGTCACAATGACATACCCACTCGAACAACAGAATTCCCAACACAGCCAGTCATTCTTGTTCTTTTCATCTTATCTTCTCTAATAAACAACAAACAATCTTTTAATCTTTAACACTTAACACGAAAAACACTCACAAAACCGGCTCTTTGCTTCTGTCTCTATTGTGTTCAGCAAATTCTTGGAACGCAAATGCAGAATTTTAATTAAAACTCCTGAGAAAAAAGGACAAGCGTTGTATTCTCGCAAGCACCCTTCTGGGGACATCTCAACAGTATCGCAAACTGTGCTCAGATTGTTAAACTACCCAAGTTTGCAAAAAATTCGTAAGACTGCAATTCATAAAACGCCCAGCCTATTCGCAACCACAAGGGGAGCTATACTGTAGGTAAATATAAGCTATAAACTGATAAAATGTATGTCTTGAATACAAAGTGGCTTTAGATAACGTGCATGCAAGTCACACAAATGGAAAACAATGGCCAAGCAACAGTTTGAAGAGAATCTTGCTTAGCAAGTTAGTTAAACTGTCAGCCTGAATAAAAACACATGCGGTTTAACAGAACAGACAGTTGAAAGTAACTCAATCAGCCCCTTGAGTACTGAGGTTTTGTTACCGCCACATCAACACAAGCTCACAACGCGTCATTCCAGGTTTTAGTGTAATTGTTTCAAATTGTTTTACAAGAAAAAACAGGCGACCAGTCTAGCTCTCACGAGCTTAGCTTCACTTTCATGTCTTGTCTCTGCATGCTGGTTCTTATTACAAATTGGATACTTATTTGGAGGGTTCTGAAGAGTATTAAAAGATAATTTAAAATAATTTCCCAAGATTATTTTTTGATCTGTTGAATCCTTATTATTTCTAATAAGGTAATTTTCACTTTCAACTTTGCGCTTGCGTGCTTGGGTTGTTAATTCTATTATTTTAGGTTTTTAAATACTTTACAAACTGTTCCAATAAACTTATTCTCACAGAGTCCTACACGCAAGTCCTATAAGAGCTAAAATTATGGCCGGATATGTTAGCTCTTAGAGGAGATCAGAGGTGGCAGGAAGGTGGCAGTCACTCCAGACAGGAGTGGAGTTCTCAAAAAGCCCGATAACCCGACACACACAATCTTCCTGTTTATGCCTCCCCTTACATCCCATTCACACTCTACCCAGCCCATACCCATAACACTTTCCTCTATGTGGACAATCTGCTTGGCTCTCACTGTGTCTTATCTCTCGCCTCCTCAAGTTTTTTTTTTTTTCTCTCTCCTCTCTTTTTTTCCGCTCCCACTTCCCATAAGCGAATGAGATCTGATGCGGGCAAGATTGGGCACGTTGGCAGGAAGTGTTGCAGTTCTGGTTTAGGCTCTTTTTCTTCCACTCTCTCGGTTTCTCCGTTTAAGGTGGTGAGATGTTTGGCGGCGTGAGATGTACGAGATGGAGGGACACAATGACACACACTAATGGAGGCGTTGAAACATATTAACCATCCTTGCCTTTGTGACCAGGCGAATGTTTAGAATCCTAATGACCCCCACTGATCCAAACAAACACACTTAGATAAAGAAGGGGAGGACGGAGAGAAAGAGATAGAGAGGGGTTGCTCCTCTATGACCTCTAAGAATTAGCCGTTGAGTTCAAACGGGTCGCAGCAGGAGATAGTTTATGAAAACAGAAAAACTGGATTATTGCATCCTTAAGCGGCACACGCAAACAGAGTTACTATTTCCGAAGGTCTTATCTTCAGCCCTTATCCGTAGGACATGAAGCCATGTCTTTTAAACCATATCATCAAAGCGCAGCACTTACTCATGTGTGGGGGGCTCTTCTCATATCTAAACATGCCTTATCTATTGGAAAACAAACATCTGTTATTGTTAGTGTTGTCTGTCAAACTATTAGTTAATATTAGTTCATCCTGAAAGAAAAATTCTGTCCTTATTAGCATCATTTACTTACCCTTGTGTCTTTCCAAAATCATATGACATAATTGCTTCATTACATTAGCATATCGCCCACCCACTTTATTTCTGCATTGGTCTAAATGAAAATGCAAATTCATTCTTTGTCATTAGGGGCCGCTTTTAGAGCGGTAAAAGCCCACAAACGCTGCTTTAGATGAAATTGACCAATCACTGGATTGGGTTTTGAAAAATTCACTTTAAGTTGTTTAAGATTTTTCATCTGTTTCCCATGCAAATGGCTTTAGATTACAAATAGTATACCACAGATTCCTCACTGATCATTGTTAGTTCGAAACTCAACAACAAATTCACATTTTGTTAAGAAGAAAAAAAGCATATGGGTCTGGAAGAACATGAAGGTAAATAAATAATTGCATCATTTTTGGGAGCTATTATCCCATTACTCTTTCTGTGTATAATTATGCTTGTACTTTTAATGATATTGGTTAAGGGTATTTCATTTTATTATGATATAACAACAGGTGAGTGAGGAAAAAAAATTAATTAAAGACATTTAACCAATTGTTTATGCCAGATATACACATGTACATATACAAACAAGCAAAATAGAAGTTAAGCAGCATTGACACAAGAAGATTCATGGCAAGTCAGTGAATTGTGCCTCATGGTTTTTACGCTGCAACAATAGGGTCGTTAACCTGCCTGTCCAAGGCCAAATTTACACACACTCAGTTTACACGCCGCCTTTAAAGCTTTCCGCTCTGGTCTATCAGGGCCTCTTAAACTGAACATATTTCGCCACAGCTTTAACTCAAACTGTCAGAGAGGTTGGACAAACAAGTTTCCAAAATGACTGACAGGTTTACTCAAGAGCCCTGGTTTTGTGGATTCACTCTCACAATGTGAACGAAATGGATAAGATTGTTCAGAAGACAGGCAAAGATAAACACTGCAGAGGCTTTCGACATCGACCTCCAAGCATCCACAATACATTTCAGTGTCAGAAGGGCTAAACAAATGATTTACATCTGAGCAATTCCCATTAGTTCCTGAAAAGTCCCCAGGCTGCAAGTGGGAGCTTGTATTCAATCCCATCAAAGCAACAGAAACAGCACTGAAGTGACAAGTAAAAATGTAGGATACTTTGTTTTATTTTCGTGGCTGATTTATGTGAGCATTTGCATGAACAAACTGGTTGTGTGTGTGTGTGTGTGTGTGTGTGTAGGCCTAGCTACCTTACCATATTTTGGGGATACATTTTTAGATAAACTTGAATATTCTCATCTCTAAAGAGAGGTAAACTAAAAGAGGGATGAAAGTGGAAGTGGTGGTCTCTTACCTCTTCCACAAATATTTCTGCTCTGCTCAAATAAACTAGCTGGGGGTTCATCAAAGTCTCATCTGAGATGAAACCTCTGTTCAAACAGGCCTTTGCAGTAATAAATCATTCTCAAGCTGTGTGATACAGTGTGAAATACCAAGCACAGTTCAAACAAACCAATGGGCTTTTACACGGTCAATCACACACTCGTCATCTCTACCTGCAGTCTCAAATGTATGGCAGCGTGACCTGTGGAAATACCGATGGGAGCATAACAGCCTGGTGCCACAGGGTCGCTTAGGTTACATGCTTGTTGCTAGCCTAGCTTCAGTTGTTGTTTGGACAATAGCTTGAAGGATCTGAGCAGTGGTAAGGTGAAGAAAGAAAGAGATTCTATGTTTGGCCTTTTAGGGTGGCAAAAGAAGTTCCTCAGCTGGTGTTGTGGTAAAGACAGGAAAGAGTACCAGAGATGTAAAGTGAAGATTCTGGTTACTATTTCAGTCAGCTCTGTGGAATTTCCCTATAAACTAAGAAGGGCTGCAGGATTCTTCAGTTCTATCTTTTATCTCTGTCCACTTCAACCAGAAGGGAACTCAAACAAAAGCACACACCATATGTAGTAACATAAAACCTCTGAAAAGGCTCACACCCCTTTACATGTACATACATATACATATGTGTATATATACACACACGCACACACACACACACACAGAGAGAGAGAGAGAGAGAAAGATCAGGGACACAGTTAGATCTGAGATTTGAAAATAAGACCATTTCTTTTATAAACAATATTAAAAAAGACACATTGACAGATAGATAGACAGACTGATAGACATATGGGTATATAGTGTGAAGTCCTCTACTTGCAAAGTTCATGACACAGGAAACGGATTTCAAATATCTTGGATGCTATCTAACTAAATTCCTTTAGTAGTTGCTTGAACTTGCAGTTGCATCCAACTGACTCATATAGAAACCTGTGCCAAACAGCTAATGGTAAAGGCTGAAAAGATATATGATGACAGAGGGAGGGAAGTATGCCAGATAGATGATATCTGGCTTTTATTCCCTTCACTATACATTGACTAGGTCAAAGTAGATGCAAAAAAAATTCAAATGTCTCACCATGGTGGCGCTCATTAGTCATCTTTGAAGGTATAAGGAGTTATTTACAGGGATAGTTTCGCTGAAAACTGTCATCATTTTCTCACTTTCTCGCTCCAGCTGAACACAAAAGGATAACCTCTGTGCAACTTACAAGCTATTGTATGACTTCAAAGAGGAGGCAGACAGCCTCAGTCCCCATTCACTTTCATTACATGAAAAGAAGGCCAGGATATTCCTCAAAAACTCACTTTTGTGTTTCACAGCAAAAAGTCATTCAGGTTTGAGCTACATGAGGATGAGAAAATGGCATTTTTGGCTAAACTATCACTTTAAAAGGGTTAGCAAAGGCACTTTAAATTGTTTTACCGTGTGAGGTAAAAGAAGGTTGAAGGTTACTAACTGAATTCCACCAATCACAAACAAAGATGAATTTGTCTGTCATTTGGTAAGGAATAATGCCACTGTGGAATCTGCAATGACTGACAGGTCTAGTGATTAAACAAGGGGCTCTGGAGTAAAGCAAAGTCTACTAGAGTTCTGAGTGTGTTTATTTATTGAGAGAGAAAAAAAAGAAAGATTATGAGACCTAGACAAAGCTGAGTGACACAAAAAAATTGGATAAAAAGAAAAGTCCTTCTTTACCTGTTAATGCATGTATTTAAAGAGCAATAATTCAGCCAAAGCACACAAATCAAAGTCAAATGGACATCTGACACCTTTGAGGATATAAACCTGCACATTTTCTGCACACTCTGCATACCAGAGCCGAGGAGCAGGCGCCCGGGCCTGACTTCCGATCGTGTGCACTATTGATGTCCTGGCCTGCGTGCTCTCATTGTCTCCCGTCGTGTTGTCATTGAGGCTTTATGCTTTGCTTTTGTATTTTCTCTAAATATGAATGTTTTATCCAAACTGGCCCAATTGCTTAACCATCCATACGCTACTCCACCCACCTCTTCGGTAAGACATGAAAACATGAGAGTGAGCTGCACGAATACACACAGATGCACACTCAGGCATCTCAACCGAGCACGTTATAATAGCAATTCCATATGTTTTGACAGGCAGATATAAAATTGCTTATTTTAATGGAATAACACCTAAAGAGCCAAACGTGAAGCCATTATCACAGACGACTTGCACTGAAAGCCATTTAAATGCTTTACAACGAATCCGTGAATCACCTCGATGTTTTTAGTTGCAAATTTATAACTAGAAAAGTATATAAATCTGATTGGAGCGAACAAGGCCAGCACAGACAAATCGAATGCTGATTGACAGAACTAGACATTCACTGTGAGGCAAAAGTTTTCAGCTTCCCACTCCCCCTCACTTTCACACAGGAAGGTCTTCCTGAGCTGAGGTCATAGAGACTGGGCTCTGGAGGAGCGCTTCAAATCCCAAACCCTCTCTTACAGTCGCTGTCTTTCTCTCGCGGAGTACACACAACAAACTGTTTTCACAAGAGAAGCTTCTACGAGTATAATAAAGGAGGTTCAGGCTAGAGGTCACACTGGAAAGTGGCCACAAGGGTTATATCTAAATACCAAGAAGATTTAGTCTAGTCTAAATTGCACATGTATATTTTTATATGTTGGTTTGAAACATATACTTAAAATAATACTGGGAAATGTTTGTATATTCTGTCCTTTAAGTAATCAAAGCTTACAAAGAGGATGAATTATATAATAAACTACTTAAGGATCATTTTAATTCATTTTCTTAGGTCTTTAAGGGGAAAGTTCTGAAACTGACTTTAAAATGCCTTCGGTTTAAGAAACAATATGCTATTTGTTTCATGCTTTATGTTTAAGGTAAATGAATGAACACTACATTACAATAGCATGTCATTAGGACAACAGGTGTTTTATAATTTCTACATGAATACAAAAATATGACAAATACATTTTAACATATGTCAAGTCAATAAAAATAATTAAGCTCATGGTAAAGTCACAAACTATTTAAGGTAAAGCTGCAAGTTGACCAAAAAAATAAACTCAAGAAAGTGACTCCTAGCCTATCTATCCTCCTTATTGGGCTACCTGTGACCTAAACTGATTGGGAATTAATTAACAACATTTTAATATCGTTTGGGGCTACAAATGTCTTCACCCAAACTCCAAATGCACACAACAATCAATTTAAAGAGTGTGATGGATCAAAACACCAAGGCTTCAAACGTTGAGGTGGAGAACAATTACATAAGCATCTCCTCCCTACAACGCCCATTGCACCCACCCAATCGTACAATCCCAAACATAGAAGTAAAACGACACGACCTACTATACAGCTTCGTGTCGACCGCTATCTGACAAGCGTTTTCGTGGGTGAACAGCAACACGTAACATACCTCGCGCCCTTTAAATGTAAACACAGACGAGCGCAGGGAGTGTTCCACGCGTGTCCACGCGGCGGCAGAAGTGAGTCGACGCCGCTGGTGATGTTGTGCGGCTCGTCCGTTACCTCACTGACCTGAACAATGAGATGCTGCTGAGTCGCTCTGATCCATTCACAACACGCTCCATCCTGTTTGAACGCTTATAGTCTGCAGCCGCGTTTATATTCCGAATAAAGCAAATTACAGAGTAGGGTAACAAGCAAAAACAAATCCCATCAAGTCACATTTCAGACATTAAATTAAACTAAATACTCCAGTCTCTTACAGTGGCAATTTGAAAATCATCAACCATCATTTATTCAACATGTTGTTTTCAAAAGCGTGCAACGTCTTTCGTTAAACACAAAATACGCTTAGAAGAATATTAAAAGGACTATGTTATGTTTAATTGTTTTTCCCACACAATGAAAGTGACCGTGTCACTGTCCAGCGTCCCTTTTTACGTTCCGTTAAAAAAAGTCATGCGTGTTTAGAATATGGTGCTGTTTTTATTTATATTTGAGTGATCCCACCCTTCATTGTAGGCAAATACAACACCTTAGCGCAAAATGATGCTCTTTTCAAAGAAAATCTCACAGCGCATACCTCACCCTCGCCCCGCCCCGCCCACTGGAGGAGGAGCCACGTCTCTGCTCTTCTAAACGCTTGCAGTGAGAATAATACTTCACAGCCTCGAACACAGAAGCGCAGAACAGTCTTCAGTCGCCGCGGTAGATGTGCGACTCCAAACGGGGGCACAGTGACTGCGATAAAGAAGGGACAAGAAACCGCACTCAGAGGTAGGACGCTCACGTCTTTTCGTGTCAGTCCAAATAGCCGTTTCATTCACCCCTAATGTTATTTCTAAACTATTTGCTTGTCTGCTCGACTTGCTATTGAAGGAGTTTGTGACTTGTCTTATAATTACAGTCCAAAGTTTAAGTGAGTTAATGAACGCTATCACAATAAACAATGTAGAGAGGACACTTCAAAGACATCTGTGACTTAAAAGACTGCTGTATGGCGCTGTATTACAACAAAATGTTAGTATTTTTAATTACTTACAGATGTCTTTATGGCAATAGCTTTGTACATTTTTATTTATTATTAAAAATTGTAATAACATTAATAATAATCATTGTTATTCTCATAGTTATTACAAATATATAGGCCGTTTTGTTGAGTTTGTTTCATAATTTGCTATTCAAAGTTTATTTATGAGTATTATAATGAACGTTACTATTATGACACCATACAGGGAGGACAGTGAGATGGCTTCAGAATTAGAGACATTAATAAAAAGATGTTTGCCTTTTTACCTCTCAGTGTCTTTGTTAGGGACAAAAGCTTTTATTTGAAAAGCTGCTGTGATTCTAAGACATCAGTTTGTGTCTTTCATAGGGAGAATGCCAGCTAAAACCATGAACTCTGATTTGGAGTTCGACTCCTTGCAGCCCTGTTTCTACCCAGACGAAGATGACTTCTACTTCTGCAGACCAGACGCTGCACCGCCTGGTGAGGACATCTGGAAGAAATTCGAGCTGCTGCCCACTCCTCCTCTGTCCCCGAGCCGGGCAGCGCTTCCAGGGGACCCAGGGGAGCTGGGTGCTGTGGCTGAGGATTGCTTTGGATTAACAGACCCATTGGACTGGGCTTCCGAGCTTCTGTTCTTACCAGAAGACGACATTTGGGGGGCATCAGATGGGGACCTCTTTGGCTCAGTTTTGGATACTACAGACAATTCCATCATCATTCAGGACTGCATGTGGAGTGGCTTTTCAGCACGTGAGAAATTGGAGCGGGTGGTGAATGAGAAACTAGGGAAAGCCATCTCTGCTCCTACCGTTCCTGAAGCTGGAAAAGACACGATAGTCAAGACACCCGAAATGAGCCACTCTATACCGGAGTGTGTGGACCCTACCGTGGTTTTCCCTTATCCAGTCAACAAAAGAAACGGGAGCAGCAGCAGCAGCAGCCAAAGTGTGACACAGTTGAGGAGCCAACACTTGCCTCCAGTCAGTGCAGATGAAACACCTAGTGATTCTGGTAAGTGTTTTTTGACATGATGTACAACAATTAACATGATGTTCATGTTTAGTTGTTAAGTTAAGTGTTTCCTAGAAACTGTCACTGAATGCATGGCAATATTTCCCAGTTGTATCTATAATACTGTATGTGTATATACATATATATAATTTTTAGAATTGAAATATATATATTTTTTTTTTTATAATTCCGTTATCTTAAATAATGATGATGATGCTTGTTTGGCAGTCTATAGTTTGGCCTAGTTTGGAAGCGGTCATTGGGGTAATTGTTGAAGATCATATGACAGGCCCTGAATCGGATTAGTGTGTGGCATTCCAGACTGCTGGTCACACAGACACAAACACACACACACGTGCAAACATACACTCAGTAGTAGTAGTAGTAGTGGGCGGCGATTGGGAGTTTATGTAATACTCTGTCTGCATACCCAGTAGATGGCGGTACCATTTGATGTTGTCCATGATGTTGAGCCATTTGGCCAAAAAGCTCATGGTTATAGATTTTTTGCAGAGAATAACGTCACTAAGCCACTACACAGAAAAACATGTCCTTATCTGCCCTGCATTAATCTGGCTTAAGGCATGGAATCGCAATCTAATTTGAGATTTTAATAGGTCACAGCATTGCATTTTCAAGATTATTTAGAAAAATAAATGTTATTTTTAAAATAGCTCTTTTTATTTATATATTGAGAGCTCTTGATTGTGTTAAACCAAAGGCTCAGATGTTGGGGAGGGGGAGTGTGAGTGAGGGCAGATTGCATAAAAGCCAAGCCCCTAAATTCAGTGCCCCCCAATAAGTCGCTTCCCTTCGAAATGAGAAGTTGTTTCAAATGCAAATCCCATACGACAATCACACGTGGGTGAGAGAATAAGAGCTGGCACTGGGCACCAGCATGCGAAAAAGGAGGCATGCGCGTGCATCCACGAGAAAGGCAAACCCGCCCCCCCTTCTTTCTGCCCAGTGGGTTGAGCTTGGCAAGCCGTGCATCTTACAGAGAGGTGCAGTGAATGATAATCACACGGAAAAAAAGACGAGGAAGGGGGGAAAAAGAGATGATGGGTCATCTCTCTTTACAGGGTGACGGCTTTGAACAAGCGGAGCCTTTCCTCCAGCTGTCTGCTTGGCGCCCCTCCAGGGCAGCAGCTTAAGACGCCATCAGATCAGTGTTACTCGGCAAAGCCCGCGAATAATTGGACCACGCGATTACAACGCTAGTTTTTCCCGCCCGTGCTGTTATCCCTTTTCGTGGCAAACCAGTGGAAAAGGGGAACGCGCTGAATGTCTGCATTCTGTTGGAGACTAAATTGCCCCGTTTGGTCTCTCCTTAACGCTGGCAGACGGTTTCCTGTAGGGAGCTTTTGAAGTGAGAGGCTGTGGGCTCCAGTAAATGCCAAACAGTCTTCATGTGTGGCTTAACTGATAATCATGTCCATTATCTCATAAACATAGCTCTCGGGCGTCACACTGAGGCCGTCTTGCCATCTAAGCTTAACTTGAAATGTGTCACCAGTTGAGAAAGCACTAAGCGAAATGTCTAACTTGACAGCAAAACAGCTTTTGTAAGAAAATATAACATGACGAAATGCTCATGAGCAAAACCCTTAATTAGGCGGCGTAAATAGAGGGTGTGTGTTAAAGTAGAAAGTCAAATCTAAGGTGGTCCAGTCTGGGAACAATCCAGCTCCTCTGTGTTTGACAGAGCATGTTCAGATGATTGCGTTGAGCAATTGTCTCATCTGCCCACACAAAGACATTAACTCTAGCTCACACCCAGAGAAAACACAGGCATGTTTCCTTTAAGTGCACTTGTTCATACCTGTGAACCTCTAGAGGAATTGTTGCACAACAAACCTGCTAACCTAAATTTCCCTTTTTTCTCTTTAGATGATGAGGATGACGAAGAAGAAGATGATGATGAAGACGATGAAGAAGAAGAAGAAGAAGAAGAAGAAGAGGAGGAGATCGATGTTGTCACGGTAGAGAAAAGGCGCTCCATCACCAGCAAGATAACCAGCGCAGGTCTGTCTGCCGCCTCTCAAGCATCCGCGGGAGGGCGGCTGGGATCCGGAGTGAGCAAAGCTCCACAGGAGCTCATCCTGAAGAGGACGGCAGCAGCATCCATCCACCAGCAGCAGCATAACTACGCAGCCCCATCCCCTTACTCTGACCAGCAAGACGTACCCAGCGCCCCCCCAAGCAAGAAACTTCGAAACGACAACAGCACTATAACTCTACGCACTGGCAGGAACCAGAACTCTTCCCCGAACTCCCCTACCAACGGCGTACCAAGCCAGCGAATGAGGAAGAGCGACTCCAGCAGCCCACGATGCTCCGATTCTGAGGACAGCGAGCGCCGGCGAAACCACAATATCCTGGAGCGTCAGCGGCGCAACGACCTGCGCTCTAGCTTCCTCACTCTGCGCGACCAGGTACCCGAGCTGGCGCACAACGACAAGGCGGCGAAAGTGGTCATCCTGAAGAAGGCCACCGAGTATGTCAGCTCCCTGGAGGCCCAAGAGCTCCGGCTCCAGCAGGAGAAAGACAGATTGCAGGCCCGACGACAACAGCTCCTCCGCAGGCTCGAGCAGGCTAGGACTCGCTAACCCTTAACCCTCATGGGTCAAACGCCTCATAGCTAATGGTCGACGTCAAATGACGAACGACAGAGCGCTAAGGCTAAAGGCCTAAAATACATTCTAGGGACACTCACTGCTGACACTTTTTTGCACATTTTTTGACGTCAAGAATGTTTCAGGTTTACTTTGTCACCCCAATCACGCTGCATTAAAGTTGGGTAAACCCAACTTCTCCTCAACGGCAAGACTTTCAGAAACACAGCAAGTCTTCAAAACGCGATTGGGTCGACGAACTTTGTATTCACGCTCTTCCTGCAAAACGGACACTAAACAAATGACACGAGACACTTCGAATGGCTATAATCTCTCACACCTCACGGGTGCTGAATCTCATGGATGTACCTCTGCGCACCTTGATGTCAGACACTTTTGTAAATAGATTAGATTTTAAAAGAACGTACACTCAGTCTGCCTTGTTTTTGTATACGATTATTGTCTTTTGGTTTTTATAAAGATGTCAAAAGCTGCCAATAACTAGACTGGAAGTTTATATACCTTTAACAAGTACTGTAAGACCTCAATTTGTGAGGATTTTTGTAATATAAGGACACATTTTTTTGTTTTTGGAAACACTTTTTTGTCTTATAATCTCTCTGTTATGACACGCTTTACTAATTCCTACATTTATGCTTTAGTGTGCTTCTGATACATACTAAATTTGATACTTATATTTTCGTATGAAAATGAGTTCTGAGTAGATATCACTTTATCCTGTTTTTATCCTTTTTTCTACCTTCATTTCTTTTGTAAAAACAAATCTTTCTATCTCCATTTACAAGCATCTATTCTTTGCTATCTTTCTCTTTCTTTGTTTATATATTTGTAAGTATTGGGTTCATAGAACTGGGTCAGTGGGGAAAAAAATGTGTTTGTTTTTTTTCTCCTTTTCTATAATGTACATTTTAGTGCTGCAACTCACAGCACTTTGAAATACCTCATTTTGAAAAATAAATAGACATTTTGAAAACAAAAGAGCTTGTCAAAAGATGAGTGCTTCTGTATCGCCGCTAGTGCCGTTTGAGTCCTGTCAGGAATTGAGAAACAAAACACTACATTTCAGACATGCTTGAAGCCCCTCTGTGGGCGGCAACATCCACATTTCAAACAGCCCTGAAACAGCTTACAAAGTTATGACTTTCAAGGGGATGTAAGTTATGACTTTCAAAGCAAAATTCCACAGTTAAATCACACTGTCAAATAAAAATACCTGTCACTCGCTTCAAGCATAAATAACTGGACAAATCTAGCTTCCCTCTCATTTGTTTTTACCTGAACACGAGTCAAAAGACTTTATTATTAGATACTTGAAACAAATCTAGTATCTGCATAGGCTACTTGAAGTGACTCCTGTTTTGAACAAACATGTTTTGGAGTTTTTCCCCCCGATTTTCTTTCAACCTTTCCTGTTTTTCATTCGTCAAGCCATTCTCGCTCCATCTGCCTCGCTATAAAGAAAGGTCTGGTTGACCAAGCCCTCTTTGACAAAGGAGAACGAGTATCTCCCTCGTTATTCACTCTCTCTCTCCCTCTTTCAGTTGATTTAGAAATCGGCAGGGCACATCCACATGCACTTTCAGGCACTCATACACAAAAACAAACGCTGGCACACACACTCTCAGCGCGAGTGGATATGAAAGCGTGCGCAGCGCACACTCAGACTGGCCCCCGCAGCTTCTTACCTCATTGTTCTGCGCGTTACCATGGAAACTGGAGCAGCTGCAGCGTGGCAGACTTCAAGTGCGAGTGTGTTTTATTCTGTTTGTGCATGCGTGTGTACGTGTACGTGCAAGTGCAAATGGCGGGAAAGGGGGGCGTCTTTTGTGCCGAAGCCATCGTGACCTGTGCGTCTAATATCCTGCTGGACCGAGAAGCGGGCTTGTGTTTACTAACTTCAGTCACATGGCCTGAAAGCTGACTTAAGACCCGCCCACCAATGTGTCACAATGAATCATTTTCTCTGGTCCAGAATAAACAGACAGAATAAGAATTCTACTGCTGCAATACAGGAGAAACAAAGTCTGGCCGAGCACAGAGAGAGAGAGAGAGAGAGAGAGAGACCTGCGATTATAAACTGGGCCGTCTAGACTGATTGGTTACATAACAGTCTGTGTTGTAGATGTGTGCGTGTCTGCGATGTTTGGTCCCTAGGATGAGGTAACCATGGGACCCCACTGTGCCATCTGGCCGATGGCTTATCCTGCCTCGTTATGGAAAAAACAAAAACAAAGCATAGAGCTAAGACAATAACACACCACCATGTGTACACTTATAGAACTGGCCACTGTACAACACTCCGTATGTTATTAGGTTTTTCAGACCTTGTATTTTCAAAGATATGGGTGAATACGGATAAAATAAATTGATGTTTAACCCCTTAAACAATACGGTTTTAAATAGCAAAATATCTCCTCTATATAATATATATATAAACATGGAATTTTGATTTGTAGAGCAGCTTTACAACTGAAATAGATTTATTTTGTCACTATATAAAAATACAAATAATGACAAGTAACATGGAATTTGTAAGGTAGAAAACTGAAATAGCATTTTAACATTTCTACTCCAATTATCTCTGTTCACAGCTTTAAAAAATCATGTTACAATGTATAAATAATAATTGAAAAAAACCAATTGAAATGTACCTGTATTCTCCCTTCATGTGTTATATGTCACGTTCTCTCTTTTTTTTTTTTAACATTAGTTATTGCTGGCTGATTGGTATATACGGGTCTCAGACATGAATGTTGTTCTATAATAAACTTGGAGACAACAGCTTCATTACTGTGTGATTGTTTATGACTGTTTATAAAAATGTGTGTCTATATTTGAATCAGTCTCAAAAAGGGGTTATGAAGTTCAGTCAGAAAGGACCATCAAAAAAAAAAAAAAAAAATACATATATAGTATAATGGCATTTTCAAAAGCCTACACCTTAAAAAGTGTCTCCTCTGGAATGTTCACACGCCAGTAATATTCAACAGATTAGCTGTGCCGTGGAACATTTCAGTGTCAGTCTGTCAATCAAGCCTCTGCTGTTTGAGGGGATCAGCACTTGTTGTGGAGTCACAGGATGGACAGCATATGGAAAACTGTAGACAGACTAAAGACAGGATTTACAACAAAAGCCAAAGTCACAACAGCATGCTCTGATTCTTATCAACCGGCACCGTCAGAAAAGTTCTAATCCACATAACATGCAGAGTTGCCACCCAAACAAAAGGATGCCAGCTTTAAAAATGCCCCTCACTGGATGGGCATTGTCTCCTGGGGGTGAGAGGGGAGGGGAGGGGGTGCCATCTGTTCTGGGTCAGGTGCAGAATGTGGTAATATGTGTACTGTAGTACTGAGGGAGAAAATTCATGTGTGATCAAACTTTGCCAGTGTGTTGCAATTACCATACAGATGGCAGTGCCCTGTAAATGTCAACCACCTCTTTTTCTCTCTTCCTTCAGAGAATCGGCCATTGTGTTTTCTTTGTTGCTTTTTAGCTAATTTTCATTTTAACCTCCAGCACGTGTGCAAACACAGCTTTTCATCCACGACTCAGTGAGTCTGCAACACACACAACAAACTCACAAATACTGATTTCCATAGGTATAGGCCCGGTTTCACAAACGGGGCTTTGCTAACGCCGGGACTAGGCATTAGTTCAAGATATTTAAGCAACTTTTACAAAAACGCCTTATAAGAACACATTACAGGTGTGCATCTTCACACAGAAGAATAACACTGACACGTCTTAAGATATGTCAGAGCAAGATATTTTCATCTGAGACAGCTCAAACATGCAATTTAGTCTGGGCCTAGCTTACGCCTTGTCTGTGAAACTGAGGGATAAGGGTTTTTCTACTGTCCAAACTGTATTTTCTATCCACTTAAACTAACCCTATCTCTTAACATATCCCTAACACAAAACATTCTTCTATTTTACATTTTCAAGACGTTTGTTCTTATATGTGACCCTGGACAACAAAACCAGTCGTGAGTGTTAATTTTCTGAAATTGAGATTTATACATGATCTAAAAGCTGAATAAATAAGCTTCCCATTGATGTATGATTTTGATGGATAGGGCTATATTTGACTGAGATACAACTATATGAAAATCTGGAATCTGAGGGTACAGAAAAATCTAAATGCTGAGAAAATCACCTTTAAAGATGTCCAAATGAAGATCTTATCAATGCATATTACTAATCAAAAAGCAAGTTTTAATATATTTTCGGTAAGAAATTGACTAAATACCTTCATGGAACATGATCTTTACTTACTATCCTAAGGAATTTTGGCAAAAAAGAAAAATCAATGATTTTGACCCATACAATGAATTTTTGGCTATTGCTACAAATATACCCCAGTGACTTAAGACTGGTTTTGTGGTCCAGGGTCATATATGATGTGTACTGTATGTTTCCTCATGGGGATCTAAAAATGTCCCAACAACGTCAAAACAGTATTACTTATTATTATTACTTATTATTATTATATTATTTCAACCCTTTTCACTGGTATTGCATTTGATTTGAATAACTCTAGCCAAAATAGCAGTAGGAATTATTGTTCCAATAACTGCAACTGCATGCTGAAATTTCTTCATACTGTATATTAAGTGTTAATATTGATCACCTTGTTTTCGTAACATTTTGACAGACTCATTTAGCTGTTCTGTTGAAATGATGACCTCATTACAATGCCTAAACTGTGATCGTGTCCGGTACTGGTTGGTCCATAATATGGAGTCCAGATGTTGCCAGGGGTTTTCAGGGTCATAACTCAAAGTGCCCAGTAAAAGACTCTTACCTTTCGCCTTGAGAGTAATGAGTTCTCTATGTGTGTGCATTGTGCGTCAAAACCATCATTCTTTCACAAAAGTTTGTGTACAAATGTGCTTGGCCTGATTTGTTATTTTTTTGTCGCCGTATAAACTAAACGTACCATTTTAGAGAGCATTTCAGCAAATTACACATAGCCAGGTCGTTGACTAGCTTAAATAAACCAGCAGGACAAATGAGTTCATTAAAGCAGTACATGCTAAACGAGCCACAAAATGAAAGATACCATTTCTAAAGAACTTTGGGCAGTTTAATCAAACAAATTCAACACCGAACAACCCCATTTCTTAAGCAAACAACTTTACGTTTAGTGGGAGACTCCAGAGAAGTCTCTTCGGAGGGGAAGAACTGTCAGAACTAGAGACGAAATGCCCATTTCATGCTAATTAAAGTCCCATCAACCAGGTTTGATCTCCGTGACCTGACAGAATAGCACCTTTAACCTAGGGAGACACACACACTTATGAACACTGGATGATATAGCGCACTAGAGATGGCACAGGCCTTTCAGCATTACGTGAGCCTGAAGAAAAAGGGCAGAGGTTAGGAAAGCAAGCGTAACAATTCAGGGCTGGTAGGGGGCGGCGCTATTGTTCAAATGTCCTGATCTCTCCGGCTCTGACAGTTATCTGTCTGTTTGATCACAGAGAAGAAGTTGGAGCTTCTCATACAAATGTAGGCCAGCCCTCAAAGGAAATCAGCTTAATGAACCTCAGTGAGGCGTTTAGTTTAGTGTGTGTGTGTGTGTGCGTGTGTGTTGTGGAACACACTCAAGCCACTGAATTAGTGCTTGGTAAGTCACTACACTGTATTGATTAGCACATTGTGGCGGTAAACTGATTTTCTCAAAGCCTTTCTGTTCGGCAGTTGTTTTGCAAGTATTTTTATTTTATTGTTAGGGTCTCAAAGACCCCAGTGCCATATGTGTAAAAATAATACTTTTTTTCTTTTTTATTAAATAAAAAAAATAAAAATAAATTCATTAAGATTAATCATTAAAATTGTTTATGATTCTCTAATTTCTGTCAGTTATATCTGTTTAGTTATTATTTACGTTTCCCATTATCATCAATGATGAAAATACTTGTGCTGTTTAATATTTTCTAGAAAGAATAATACATTTTTTCAGTATTCTTTGATGGATAGAAAGTTTAAAATAAAATATTTATTTAAAATACAAAACCTTGCAGCATAAAGTATGCCATATTTTAATAAAAGTATTAATTTATTTCTCTCTTTTTTTTTCTTATCTAACTTTTGAACAGTAGTGTGTTGCAGTTTCCACAGAAACAGCAATCAGCATAAGTTTTGATTATAATAAGAAATGTTTCATGAAGAGTAAATCAGCATATTAATATGATTTCTGAGGATCGTGTAACATTGTAGACTGGGATAACCATGCTGAAAATTTAGCATGAATCAGTACAAAAGTGTGAATTGAAAACATTTATTTAAAATTTTACAAATATTTTACAATATTATTCACAATAGCATTTGTAAGTTGCTTCGGTCTGCTAAATCAATAAATATAAATGTCAAATATTTAAATCTATTCCTCTGACCTAATAATAATTGTAGACAGCATATATTGAACCAAAAATAAAACAAAACACAAGAGCATTAAATAAATACAAAACTAAACAATAAATTACATTTGCAATACATTTATTAATTTTATGCATTTATGTTTAATTATGTTTGAGAAAGAATATTTGAATGTGTTCATTTTTAAAGTGTGATATTTTTTTTATTTTTATTTTTTTAAAGAAGTGAGCGAAACAGAATGCAGACCAGAAAATTCAATTTAATTAATGAGAAAAAAAATTCCAACTTCAAGATATTGGGTCAGACGATGGAAAGCTGCAGTTTTGGTGGCAGAGTACTGCCACGCGAGGGTTGAGAGCAGAATATAGGCCATTACCAACCTGTCAGTCCATCTGATGGATCACAGCACAATCTAATCACAGACTGCTACCCTCACTGCACACATGACACTAACACATATGCCCAATTAAGAGAACCTCAAGCACATCTAGATTAGTTCAAGTGCCTTATTTTAAGGCATCTGTTTCTCTTCCTGACCCTCATTCTATTCTTTTACAGTGCACTCCAGACTACTTTGGTAATCATTCATTTAACACAAAAGTCCAGGCCATAGTGGTCAATAAAAGACCCAGCTGTTAACATATACTAATTCAACTAATTAACTTTTCTATCCTTTCTTATGATTATTGTTCAATCAGATTAATGAATTAGCATACTTAATTTGGAGCACATATTCCATTTCCTCTGCCTGACAGCTGTTGAGTGTGAAAAAGGCATTGTTGAAAATATAAATCGTTAGATATAATCAAATCACAGTGAGCTTTTTTCCCATATTTCCCAGCAGTCAGCGACTCCTCTTGTATGATGATGCTCAAGGTTAATTGCACTGGAATTGCAGTCATGCAAATAATTAGCCTGAATTTATGCTGAATGAAGACATTCAGGCAGTACTGCTTGGTTGCTTTGATGGAGAGAGTGAGATTCGATATGCATACTTATGTGAAATGAGCCATATCTCAAATCTATGTAGCTGCTTATATAAATATGAGAGATGATGATTGATTCTTACTTTTGTAAGTCATTCCTAAAAAGAATCATCTGCTAAATGGCTTAATTGTTCTTAAACTTGAATGTTACAATCAAAAATCCCCATGTTGTGTATTTATTGCCTTGCAGGCACCCTTCCCCTAAATGAGTGTTGATTATGTGTTAAACAGCACATTCACAGCTAATTGCTAAACCTGTAATTGTAGGTTTGTGAGGCTGTAAGGTAACACATGGTGCCATTAAAACAGTTCAGCATGCACTTGGATGGGCACTCTGAAAGAAAGCAGATTAAAATGTCATTTGTTTGGGGGGGTTTTGGCCATGTTGAAGCTAGTTTAGACTGGAGCAGTGCTTTTGTTAACTAAAACCATCAGAAAACATGTTTTTAATTGATATGTTAAAATAATCAATTAATATATTAATATAATTAAAATGATGTAGCTAATTCAATATATTCATAAATACTGTAATATTAAATACAATACACAGTTTTAAGATGAAGACTAGATTAATTGTGATTTAATGCATCCAAATTAAAAGTTTTGTTTATATAATATGTGTGTGTTCTGTGTATATTTATTATGTATATTTAAATACATGCACATGCATATAAAATATATATATACACTTGCATATGTATACATAAACACACACAATTGGGTAATAATAATGACAATGAATGTTTTGTGCATACATTTAAAATATTTTTTATTAACATAAAATAAATATATGGAAATATTTTCAAAATATATAATATTTGTGTGTGTATTTATATATACATAATAAATATTTTGGATGCAATTAATCTTGATTAATCGTTTGACAGCACTAAAATACCTGTAAATGTAAATGTAATGTATATATAATGTAAATGTAAAAGTAAATAACACTGGATCGATCCCACCAAGAAGCAGGATGGGGCATAATTAGATGGAAATGTATGTAAGCAATAGCATCTAATTTCTCCTCAAAATATGTAATAGAGAAAACTTTATTACATACAAATTTAAAATAATATTAACATCAGACCAGAAATGTCGGCCTTTTTACCTGATGTCAATACCGTATACGTATATACAGTAGTATAGTATATAGTTTGTAGAGATAAAATTCAAGTAAAGTAAAGTATGGAAGTATATTTGTAAACAAAACATTTTGTGCTTTTTATCATTTTCTGTTTTATCAACAAATTCAGTAGCAGCAGGCATAGAAAGTAATGTATGTAGTCATGATGAAAGCAGAAACTCTCCCTTTAAAGTGGGATCACATGATCATAGAAGTCGCATTCTAGACGCATTTGACCTCCAGATGAAAATGGTGATCTGTCTGACCTGACCAGTTAATATTCTGATCACCTGTGAGAATCAGGTACGGATGAACTGCTGAATAAAGCACATTTCAAATACGACCCCACTAGGCCCCAGTCCATTCTAGCAGACTCAGGAGCAGATGTCACTGAACTTACAAGGACTTTAGAGCAGGTGAAAGCAGAAAGAAATCCAATCCCCTTCAAAAACACCCCTACGAAAACTCCCCTCAGAAATGGGACACCTCACCTAGCCTGTCATATCGAAGTCCAACACTTTCTCTGACTCACCATTTAAGACTTAAAACATCAAAGTCCCTCCTTGACAATGAGGCACAACAGCTTACCCTTCAAAAGAACAGCAGAAAGTTTTTTTCTCTTTCCTCGCCTTCGCCCCAAACAATGGCTTGTAAACGACAAAAGGGAAGGAAAAATAAAAGAAGGTTATGAGGAGATTCGCCCTTCACCTGCTTGGAGTAATACAATCGCTTAATGACCACGACAGCCATTATAGGCCACGCTTTGGAGAAAGAAGACTGCATGCTTTATGTCCGACAAAGGCCTTAGATCCCGTCTAGAGTTGCACTGCCTTAAATGTACTTCCCCTCCACTCCACCCATCAGTAATAAGTGCCCTCAGCGCTTTCAAAAGTCAACAACAGCAAGCAATGCTCGGATAAAGAACACACTTAAAGGCATAGTACACACACAAAAAATTTATTATCACTTACTAGTCATCATCTACTCACCTTTGTGTTGTTCCAAACCTTTCTTTGTTGTGTGGAATACAATTCCAGGCCAGTATAACGAAAGTGGAGGAGATGTCAACATCCAAAATGACTAAAAAGCACCATAACAGTGGTCCATTTGACTCCAGAGCAACACTTCAAACATTCTGAAGTGCTTCTAAAGTTCAAAAGAGCAGCGTCTGATATTCTGAATCTGAACATTTCATGAACGAATCATTATTTTGATTCAGATCTGGCCAGTGACTCTTTCGTACAACAAGCGGTTTGAATTGTTCTGATTTCGTACTAAATTTCAGCTTGTTTTACACACAAAGCTAAAGCGACTGTACCAATGTTATGGACCATTTTTATGATACTTTACGGTGTTCTTTTTGAATCGAGAAAACTTCATTCATTCATTATAGTTTCACGGACAAAAGAAAGTCATACAGGTTTGGAACAACATGAGAAGGGTTTTAGGAGTTTGAGGAGAGGAGATTGTTAATGATGGAAAGATGAAGGACACTTAGATGAGTGAAGATAAAAGAGAGGGGAGAGGTTGTGGTGTCAGGGTTAGGTGTGCTTAAGGGCATGTTAACAAAGGCTCAGCTCATTTAACAAAAGTGTGTGACACCCACGCATACACACACCCACACACCTTGGCCTTTCGATTTAAAGAATAGGCCAAGAAGAGAGATGAAAGAAATTACTTAAAGCCAAAGTGTGGCTCCGCTCTCATCTATATCACTTGTAGTTGTCTGTACAAATTTTGATGACAAAGAAAAATAAAGATATGCTGTTAACAATCAAGTTAATAAGATACGGAAGCCATGGGATTCCTCCGCTATAGGGAAAGAAAAAACATCTCACAATTGTGAGAAAAAGCCTACTTCATTCCATTTAAGCTGTTAAAGCACAGCTTAAAGATATGAAAATTGATAATAGATTTCCCTCCTGTGTGATTTCTGATCTGTCATCTACCTTAACCTCTGACCCACGTTTGAGGGGAAAATTACCTTTCGCCATGGCTAACACAAGCCAGCGCTACCGCCGGCCCTGAGCAGAGCCCCCCAGCAGCATAGTGCAGTGGAATAGCGGCATTAACTCTACTCTTTGTCCGCAGAATAGCTCCATTGTGAGGGCCCCCTATGAGCATGCTGACTAAGGCTACAGAATGAGTCCTCTTCTAAGCCTGACCAGGGGGGCAGGAGAGGGACGGGGGTCCAGCTTAACTCTCCACGCCCCCTTCCCCTCCCTCCTGGAGAGTTCTAGGAAATTCCTGATTCAATATAACTTTCTAAATACCTCTCCTTCATCTCTCCCTCCCTCTATATGTCCGATCCTCTCATTCATGCAGTCACTCATTCATCCACCTTTCCATTCACTCACTCATTCACATGCCCTATGGAGCTTTTCATAATGGTCAAAGACAAATAAGAGCGGACGTGAAAAAGAAAAGGAAAAATCATTCAAAATCAAGTGTAAAACACGTATGAAGTTCTTAGGAATGGAATATGTTATTGATAATGTCATGCGTTGTGCACAGAAAACAATCACATTTTGTTGAACACTCTTGAACAAACGTGAATCTTAATCATTAAGGTAAAATTAATGCAACCTCACGTTTACACACTGTCTCTGCAATTTCATACGTCATAAAAAACAAAAATATTGTAAATATATATAATTATTTTATATAATATCATACATATTGATAAAATTACATACATGCGTTTTTCTCCTAAATATACTGTTTATCGAAATAGTTAAATAAATAGTTTTATAAAACTGTATATATATATATATATATATATATATATATATATATACATACATATAGATCGATAGATAGATAGATATTGACGAATATGTATCTAAAATAACTCTCCCACTCCCACTCTATTGTCATTGTTTCTATACTGTATAAGAATTATTAGGACAAAAAATTAACATAACTCACTCATCTATACGAGACTGTACAAGGGTAACGTATATGTTTGCGTTGACCAGAAAGCAACATCTGCTCTCATTATTCGAGTGTGAATTGAGGAGCATTTGTGTTGGTCTTTTGAGGCATTCAATAGCCATAGGTACTCATTGATGCCAAAGATAGTTTCTAAGGAAAACAAAGAAATCCATTTGCCTAACGTGCATTTAATTGGCCCGAGTTACTGTTCAACTTCTTCCCAAAATGCCCCGTTAATTCATCTCAATCACAGGACAGTCACAGGTCGCATAGTGCTTATTGTAGGCTGCTTGCTTTAGCAACGACTCGGCTACATTTGCATCCAAACCCGAAAGGCCAGTGGTTCAACCCCATAACAGTCAAAGAGATGAGAGTTACAATAGGCAAAACTGCTGTTGTGTAAATCTAAATCACCCCCCTCACTCACTTTCTCTTTTTGATTAGAGTAATGGAGATTAATTCATCCTCTTATGGTGGTCGGTTTCTATAAATAACGAAATCAAACAGCGCATTCACGGAGGCCTCGGATGCATGTCTTGAATCCAAATGTACATGCATGTTGTTCCTCACTTCGATGTGGATAAAAGCCGCTGCTAAATGAATAAATGTAAATGTGCATGCAGCCTTTTATTCGGAAACCCATTCAAAGGGTTCTCGCACAGAAGCTTTGGATGCAAGATTCAGTTTGGTTTGACTCTAATTACATGCTTCTGAAAGGCCGACTTCTCTGATCTTGAATGCCACTGTGAACTCAATCGCTCCAAAAGACCAACCCAAACACTTTTCAGCAAATGCTTCGATTTCACAGTGCTCTTGTTCCGAGTCGTAGCACATTTGTAGATGGCTTGTCTAAAACATTAAGGAGAAAAATGATTTGCTGCCCTTGATTAAAACCACTCAAGATCAATGACATGGTTTATTATGCTGATCTGTAGCAGCACCTCCAAACGGCTTGAGTGTGGATCATACACATGGTAACTAATCCCAGACTCGCACACAGTCATTGCGGTTCACACAGAGTCGAGCCATAAAACCACACTTCCGCTCACTAACCCTGAATCACTCCATCACTTTGTTGACACATATACCTGCTGATGAATGTGCAAAGCGGTTCAGGGAAAGAGCCTATGAAACAAGAATTGGATGAAGCTCGTGTCTATAACTGAGATTTACTGAGACAAAAGTGCTCTTGTGTAAATCGGCGGCTTTTTGAAACGGCTGCGGCCGGGGCGCAGTGGCAGAATTGGAGGCATGTGTTGGTGCAGCGATGGGGCGGGTTTATGGTCGCTGCAAGCGTTTGATGTGCTGTAATGAGGAAGTGAGTGACTTCCTGTGGTTAACGGGAGCGAGGGAGATGGATGACGGGGGAGGCCGTAAATGAAAAGCAGCAGTAGCGCAGTTAACAGAGGCTGGGGTGTGCGGGTTAAACGTTTTTCAAATGTTTTAACTGCGTTCTCTCCGACACGACGGGGGGCGAGGATATGTCAGGGTCAATAGGTGACGGGCGAGATGTGTGCAGTCCGACATGTCATTATTTCCTGGAAGATAGGGTGTACTTGGTTTAATTACGTTGGAGCAGATCCAGATGGATCTGGTTGGAAACTTTTTGGAGTCTATTTAACTTTTATTGTCATTGTAAGCTTTGTGTTGAGTTCACAGGCTTCTGTTCTTTTCAGAGAAGTGTCAAAGATGGTAGCTTCACACATGTAAGAGATATATGAAGTTTATTTTTTAGCTTACATTTAGAGATTAAACGAATGTGCAGAACTGGCCAAGTGCACATAAAGTTCCAGCTTTCGAAATTTTCAAAAAATGCAGTGTTTTCTCATTGGTTGCCATCAAGACAACCCACATCACCCTGCTCCTTTCCTCAACACCATTTGCTATTGTATATGTCGTTTCAACTTTGACCTCTGTGATGGGAGCTGTGACCCTTCACCAGGCCCACACAGAATCCATACAAGTCTTCTCTGGCCTTCACATCTTTAAGTTTATTTAAATCAGAATAAGAATAATAATTTCGAGTATTCCATAGATTCCAAAGATCACAGCAGTAAAGTAATTTGATAAATCAGACTACTCAGGTTGCAATGTATGTTTTTGATTCACTAAAAAAAACACAAGTGAGTCACTTAGTGAATCAGACTAAGAAGTGACTCACTTTTGTTCTTTTTAGTAAATCAGACTACTCTGGTAGCAATGTACATATGTTTTTGATTCACTAAAAAGAAACAGTTCGTAAGAGTCACTTCTTAATGAATCAGACTACTCTGGTTGCTGCAGATTTAGCGATGGCTGCAGAAACAAGATCGCACAAATTAAGATCGTAGATGACTGTATTTTTACCCAGCTCTGAAGAAACCAAAATTACAATTTTCTTGTCATTCTAGGATGAAAACCAGTTAAAAAAGTGAAAATCTAATGGAATTACAGAAAGTGAAAATCTGCTATCACACAGAACCCTTGCTGAGTCTCATTACTTATCAAGCCACACCATGAGATAACCTCATTCATACTCTTCAATCAGTTTCATTGTCCTCACTGGGTTTTACTTTCTACAACAGTGAAGTGAAGTGGAATGCAGCAGTGAGACGTCATAAATCTCTTCAGGATGATAACAATGTGTTTTAAGAGTCATAAAGTGGCCTTAAGTATCTTCAGCACCACTGAGGATTAGCCTGTAAGCATTAGATCCCCTGAGGCCCGGCTCATTCATATGCAATGAGCGAAGACCCCTTACCGAACTCACACAGAGTGCTGAAGGGCCCAAAAAGAGGCTATGAACCCTTGAGCATTCTTAAACTGGTCAACCGTGCAGCCAGCCAATCAATCACCCAATTACCAATCAATCAATAAATCACATTTATGTTTTTACACACAGTGTGTCGAGAAAACAGCCATGGAATTCACCGTGTCATGGTTCTAGTAAGACACGATGCGTTAAAATAGCAACAAATGCACACAAAAGCTATGACCGAGAGCTGTGGGAACTAGCAGGCCAAATAAACCAATCAGATTAGTGTGTGAAAGAGAAAGTGCTATTTACATTGAGCACAAAAGTAAGATTAACTCTTGTCATAGATTTGCTCTGTGCTTGTGTTTGTGTGCTCTCTCTTTGTTTACACATTGATTTGATTGGTGACCTTACAGATTCAACACGACTTATCCCTCCTCCGGGATTTCTGCATACTCAGAGTCGGTAATGATGTCATTGGAATGTGCAAAGCATTGACCAAACATTACGAAATAACAGCAGATAACATTCTTCAAAAGCCATCCTATCATGCAACATGGGAATTGGCTGGGAATAATGTAGAAGCCAACAGATTAAATATTTCAAACATGGCTTGCGATAAAAAGCTGTTTTGCTTTGAGCAAAAGAGGGCTGTATCTTGTTATGTTTGCCACTGATTCAGCTGACGCTGAAATTCCAGACACCCTCCCGCGGGGTCACAGAACTTATGTTTTCCATGCTGTAATACCACACACATGGACATGTTCATATTTTTGGTTCATCTTTCAAATATAGCACACTTGCTTTAACACTGTTGATAATATTAAAGGGATAGTTCACCCAAGTTCAGGATTTTGTCATCCTCGTCTTCTAAATATATTTTCATTTAACAAAATAAAATAAAAATGAACAGATGTAAACATAAATAAAAAATTCAACAATCAATAATTTATTATTTTTTTTCTTTTATAGCTTAGTTACTGAAATGTGCTATAAACAGCAGCGTGTGACTTAATATTTCCCAAAAAAAATCTTGAATCATTTCAATCTCACGTCAGTCAAAACCTGTATGACTTTCTTTCTTCTGTGGAGAAAGAAATAAGCTTTGAACCAACATGAGGGTGATTAAATGATTTTTGGGGTTAAATATCTTGTTAACATTAAACAGCATTTGGTTGTGTTTCACCAACTTGCTGGTCACTTCCCACCACTGATCAACCTGTGCAAAAGGCCATTTTTTGGACAAATGACATATGTTTGCGCAAAGCTGTTGCGTTTAGAGTTTAATATATTGGATCTACTCGGTTTGGGGCCTCAAAGTTAAGTGAACAGCTTTCATGACTCCCCACATGATCAGACATTGACACTTGACACTGTGAATGCCGGCCACTCCACGTCTTTGAAAAAGAGCATCAAAAAACAGCCCATCACATCCCTTTCTTTCTTCTGTCCTTTTAATTCTCCCACATAGCAACTTTTTTCCCCTTTCTCTCTCTCTCCGTTCGATAGCTTGCTCTCTCCCCCTCTCTGGATTCTGTGCTGTGGGTCCTCCTGACAAAGGGAATTGTAAGGATGAGCCTAACTGGTATTGGCCCACACAATGGGCCCGAAGAATGCGGAGAGGGACAAAGGGTAGCCATTGGCTGGGTTAGCCCTGGGGTGACAGATCCGAATGGACGGATGAACACGGGGGCTGCGCTCAGGTCTGCGAGGGACCGGCCAACCCCCCGCCAGGCCTGCCCGAAAAGCACCGCGGTCAGGGCCCGCAAACAATCGACCAGCGCTAACTAGCCACCCCGCTTGGTTCTCCCCCACTCGTGGTGATTGATATGGGAAACGCAGAGCGCACTGTCCCGTTATTGTGCTTTCAGCCTGCAATTATCACCCTCGCCTCATGCAAATATCAGAGATTAGGTCGCTAGCATTTAACTCTGATTTTGTATACATAACAGGTTTAGATGGGCCATCGAATACCACGGTTATGGCCGGCGGAACGTCTGAAACGAATGCAAGAGACTAATGAAAGCCCTCGGCTGACATTAAAGAATGGAGGCATGGAAATGTGCTCATATGTGTTGATGTAAGAGTGAATGGCTTCACCCATAGGATGATAAATTAAAAGAGAGGTGTGGATTTGCATGGTGGTCAGGCATGTGATGTGTGTGAACATTTTTTGGGCAGCACATGTGCTGTTCTTCAGGGTTTTAGAGTACCTGAACTAACCAAAACACTGTTAAATTAAATTTCATCCATCAAATGCATACTGTATAAACATTACTCTACAGAAACTTTTCATAACCAGGGGACCGGAGCCCACAAGATGACTCAAATAAGATAAAACAGGCATTACAATAAGCTCTAATAACTAAAACTCTAATTTTAATCAAATTTTACAATGAATTTTGTTTTATTCTAATTTACTGGGTAGAAATTGATCTAAAAAATTATATTTAAATAACAAATAGTTTGAAAAGTGAATAGTTTGAATATTGTTTTCAGAACTGATTAACAGCTTTCTGAGCAGAATTGAAAGTACAAAGGACTAAATTTAGCTAAATAATGACATTACTGTCTTCTGGTTTACAACTGGAATACATCAAGCCTGATCTCCTTGATATTAAATAAGGCGAATCTGTAGGGCCGGGCAGTTTTAGCAATGTGGTCTGAGAACGCCAGCTGATCATCAATTATAACTCAAAGTTTTTGGCTGTTTTAGAAGGATGGTTGATGATCCTAACTGGAGGGTGAAACTGTGATTAAATATTTCTTTATCTCTATAGCTACACAAATATATGTAATAAGCAATTTCTATCATTGTCTGATGCTATTTAAGCTTCATCACACCTTTACAGATTCCTAACCTGTGAATAACATCCAGGAAATGCAAAAATACTGTCCATACACATTCAACAGCACTTCTAGTGAAGCTGGTGGGACAAATTCTAATGGCATCATACACAGAGTAAATCCAGAAACATCCTCCAGTTACATAATACTAGAGGAAGCATCTGCAGATGGACTTTTGTTCCACTTGCTCTGTTGTTTCCTTTAACTGTGCTTAAAGAGAGAAACAAATCGTCTCGGTTACGTATTGTAACCCTCGTTCCCTGAAGAAGGGAACGGAGACGTCACGTCGGTGACCGAC
>JAUMHQ010000083.1:13558881-13575440 GCA_032361165.1 Enteromius paludinosus
ATTTCAGGATTTCTCTCCATGTAACCTAATGGACTTCTATGGTGCCCCAAAATAAAGTGTAAATGCAGGTTCAAAGAGCTCTAAACGATCCTAGCCAAGCAAAACAATTGATTATTATCTATTATTTATATGTAATTTAATATATATATTTAACCTCAAACGCTGACCATATCTAGCTCAGCTAGGACTGTGTATTGCGGATTCTTGATAGTTAGGGTAGGTCTAAAAACACACATCTCATTTTTCCTTCAACTTCAAAATCTAAATTTATATCGACCTACATCGTTGTTTTACCTTTTTTTTTCTTTTTTTTTGTAAAGAGTGTTTGACATTCACTTTGTAAACACCGGGCCGGTACTTAAGTGATTTAGGACAATTTTGAAGTTGAAAATGAGATGGGAGTTGTTCAACCCTAACTGTGATGAACAGGAAAAAAAACAGTTTTTACACAGAAGTGTTTGAGGTTAAAAAGCAGAGACATATAAATACTAAAATATAAAAAGTATCTATATGTCTATGTTAAAAAGTATATAAATTATAAGTGTTTGTTAGAACTTTTTAAATAACTACTTGTTCAAATAACTAAAACGACTGATAGATTTGACTAAATATTTGTTCATTAATAATGTTTTTAACATATAACAACTCCAGAGGAATCTGAACCAAAATAAAGACTGATGAATATGCCGACTCCAGACCCGGATCATGTGACAGTGGAGAAAAGTGTTATTTTTACAGTAAAATTAAACATTTTATATATTTTATTAAACATATTATAGAAATTATATATCATTTTAAATGATATATTTCGCAATATTACTGTTTTACTGTATATTTGATCAGATCATAAAAAACTTATTTAAAAAATCTTTATGATCCCAAACATTTGAGGCTAATGTATATATATAAAAAACCTAGCGCAAAGTCTAAAATGAGACATGGAGTGATTCAACCCAAATGAACTGATGAAATCTGTAGAGGAGAAGAATCAATACAGTATTGCCCTGCAAGCTCTGCAAAATCAGATTCTGTGTGTTTTTCTGCCATTCAGAGTATAAATAATCAGGTTTGAATTGAACATGCAACATGAATTAGATTTGTCCTGCCAGTGTGAACAAAGCTTTCGTCTGACTCAGTCACAGAACTGCTCATGGCCAGCACTATTACTCAGTATCCACAGAGGAAATCCGATTTGTGATTCTCTGCTCTCAGCACTCATTCACTGAGCTCTTTGTGTATTGACTGCAGCTATTGTGAGCGAATCATTCTCCACAAAACAGAGATGGTAGAACTGTTGTTTCAAGTGCAGGCAGCTGGAGTTCTGGTAATACAGCAATACATTTCATTATATTAAAGTAAATTAACTTTATTGACCGTGGTGGAACTTCATTTCCCAGAATGCTCTAATTTAACCTGCTGTTTTAAACGCAGAGATTCACTCTTACGAACTGAAAAAGAAATTCTTTAAATTCTTTAATTGCGAATTTGTGAACATGGGGTCATTGAGTGCAGCCTTACACTGAGATCAGTGTCGAAATAGAGCCTGTGGTTTTATGACAGGCTGGTATTTGAGGAATGATCTGAGATTAGCTCTTTTCTGGTTTTCTTTCAATCAGTAAATCTTTACAAGCAGGAGAAGCGGCTCTCAGGATCATCAATCACGCAGATATAGATTCTCATAGACACACACACACTGACAAATGCTCAACAAACCAGACTAAAAACCAAACATCAAATCCTATGCAAACAAATTGCTCTCATATCTGTCGTCTTTCCTCCATTTGTTCTTTCCTGTCTATTTTCTTCTGTCTGACCTTCATCCATCCATCCATCCTTTCTTACTTTCTTACTTCTCTGTCGAGTCCCATCCTTTTTGTCAAGATTCTTTGTTGGTCTGGTTTGATTCTTTTCTGTCTCCCTTCATAACTTCCATCTTGTTTTTCTGTATCTCTTCCTTTCCAGGTTGCCTACCTTCTTCAACCTGTTTGTTAACTTCCTTCTTGTTTACTTGTTTTCTTTCTTCTCTGTCTGTTTGCCATCCATCTCCCTTCTTACTGTTTGTCTGACAAACGTCCTGTCTGAATTCCTGTCTTCCTTTTTTCTTTTCTTTTCTTCTTTTCTTCCTTTCCTCTTCCTGTGTGCTGCAGTTTGTGTGCAAATTCAAAAGATGCCGCCAGAAGAAGCCGCACATCAGCTTTGGTTGTGAGATGCCATTGGCTCTTGTGTGACTCATGTACCCCTTCATCGTATTTTTTCAAAGTGCAGGTCCTCCGTTGCTTTAAATAAAAAACCCATTTGGTTCTTTTTGAGTCTCTGGTTACTCTCGTCAAACTTCTACAGTTGGTTGAACTGGCTTATTTAGGTTTTTTTGAGTTCAACGTACTACTTTGTTTCAGAACTTTTTCCATCCCTCCTTTTCTGTTCTGTCTATCATCTTCCTACTTTCCTTCCTCTCCATCTGTCTGATTTCATTCCTTGTTTCAGTTTACCTTTTTACCAATTTCTCTGCCTTTCCATCTGTCATATCACTGCAGTTTTGAATTGCAATATCATTACACCCCTAATGTTGACACGCCATTCAATCTGAAGCCAGTGGGAAAGATCCGTCCCAGGATAGCAAGGCGAAGAATAAAGGATTATCCACCTAAGGTACTTTGGGCAAACCGTCACTGAGAACTTGTCTAACAGTACATTAAATACACTCTCTTTCTATTTCTAGCCTCACTGCTATTGTATGCAGAACACATAAATCACACCAGGCAGTAGAACCCAGGAGAGAGGGGGTGGTTGTGTGTGTTCAGAAAGACTGCAAGACCAGCTCCAAATGAGGAACAGGTAAAGAGAGAGACAAAAAGAGACAGAGAGAGGTCCCACTTTACACCTGGCTGCAGGTATTTTTTTCACCTTTTTCAAAGACTCGTTCCTCCTACTCCGTTTTGCTCTCTTCTGTGGTTCTCACACACACCCTAATACCTCTCTCAGCCCTGGCAAGTCGCTACAGATCCAGCATGTGAGAGTTTGGTTTGGGGTGAGTGCCGGTCGATCAATCACCCTCTGTGATGGCTGTATTACAAGTCTGTTCTGCCATGTCATCACACAGGAATCTTTATGGAGGCAGACAGCACTGTGGGCAAGTTTTAAATAATCATTTTTATAAAACACAGAGAGAGCAAGAGCCTTTTATCTCTGAAGTGCTTCGGTGAGGGACAGGAACAGGATGAAACATAACATTATAGATGGTGGGGAAATACACACTTGGCTCTAAGATAAAATGAGTTAGTGTATAGGAGATATAGGGGTGGACAACACACACACATAGACTGCCAGTCCTTAAGTGCCCTCATTGCATGGATGTGGATACAGTCTGTGGGTGGTTAGAAGACTGTTAAGGCCACAGTAAGATAAACATTACCATGATTTGGAGTAAGAACCATACATATCCCTTAGATGTGTGTAAGGGATAATGAAATACAGCCCCCATTTTTTCTGAAGAGCATTAAACCCATAAAAAAGTTCAGCCAAAAGCTCATTTCACACTGGTTACATTCACACAGCAGCTAAATATTGTTGCCAGTCCTGTTTTAAACAACTGAATTATGATATTTCGAGAACTCACATCTGCATTTGAGGAATTCAGTAAACCTGAAGTAAACGTTACACTATGAAATAGATGGAAATCAAGATGTGAACTCTTTATGTTGGCAAGAAAAGTACATTTTCTTGATGATAATAAACAGAAAATCTGTTGTTGTTGTTTTGCACTATAGATTCTGTGTTAGCAGAACAGCTTTTACACAGCTGTAGATGTGACAATGTTCAGTTATAGTCCTGATTTGAAGGACAATCAGAAAAGATAATGCACAGTAGGTTCCTTGTAAAAATTCATGTTTTTAAACAAGCCTTTTTTATTGTAGTAATTATTAGAAGGTCTGTTGCAGCCCAGACCTTGGTTAGAACCTCAAAAGTCAACTTTCTGAAGTAACATTTACAAATTACAAATGCATACCTAACTATACTTTATGCACACATTTTTTTTTTTTAAATGTTATGTCTATGGTAAGTTTAAAATAAGTTGGACAAAAAAGTAATCTAAAAAGTAGTCAGAATACATTACCTAAAATAAGTAACTTAGATTACATAAATAACCTCAATTTTCATCAGGCAATCTGTAATCAGTAATGGACTACAATTAGTAATTTACCAACAGGCACGTGCCGAGGGTGGGGCGGAGGGTGCTTGAGCACCCGCCCCTTTCCTCCTAGGTGCCTCAAGTGCCCTTTTTTGGGGTTTCTTTCTCTTTTTTTTATGTGTATGTGTGTATTGAGCCCTGTCTTTGCCCCACAACAATAAAATGTAACTATTAATCTCAAATAAAAGGATCTGTCTCGCATCAGTCACATGACTGCCATTAACCAATGCTTGCTTGAGGGCAGAGCGCACTCGTTATGAGCCGGTACGGACATATGCACCCGGTGCATCATGGGTATTTATTTAGTTTACTTATTGTCATTTAAGCAAGACAGTTGTTTTTTTGTTTTAGTTATGTTATGTGTGTTTATGTTCAATTTAGTTGGGTGGGTTTGGTTCATTTGCAGCCATTTTATAAAAAAGTTTAACGGTTACCATCACTGAGAGAAATGCGTAGGGGAGTCACTTGTTGATTTCGCCCTACAGGTGAGTTTTTGAGCAGTTCATCTCTGTAGAATCGGCTTCTTAATAAGAGTTATTTTTGCAGCTTACATAGGCTGAAGTGGACTAGAGAAGTGATCTAAGAAAGGATTTGACAAGTGACTATAGAACAGCCTGCATATTGCCCCTTTTTAATACGATGGGCACCCACCCCCTTAAAGGTCTCTGCGCGGCCCTGTTTACCAAGCTCTGATTGTAATAAATAACAACAACCAGGGCATGTTCTCATATGGAAATGTGGCATTTATAATTAGCTGTATATACAAACGATAGAAATAAACTCTATGTCCCCATTTATCCAGCTAGCTAAAAAGTGTGTTTGAGTTTGATTGAAAGCTGTTGAAGAATGTGTAAATGCAGGTGCTATAGAGAGTTCATCTGTACGGATGTAGGTATATTCATTGTAATCTCCTGTCTGTCAGACTGCCTCCATTGCACTGTCAGGGTACATGACTAATGAGAAATCACACAAAACTGCTGTCGGCCCCTCAGCCCTCTTTCACAGGCCCTGTAATAGTCTGACCCTCGGTCACACTAAATCTCAACACACTCTCCTCTTCTCAATCATCTGTGAAGGGAAGCTTTAAAAGGTTACTCCAACCCAAAATTATTTTTTTTCATTAATCGCTTACCCTCACGTCGTTCCAAATCCGTAAAAAGCTCCGGTCGTCCTCAGAACAAGATATTTTGGATCTAAACCGGGAGGCTTCTGACTGTCCCATTGACTTCCAGGTAAATACCACTGTCAAGGTCCTACAAAATATGAAAGATATCATCAAGATTTTCATCTGCCATCAGTGGTTCAATCTGTATTTTATGAAGCGAAGAGAATCCTTTTTGCTTTTTACGCTATTTTTATTTTCAAAAAGTACAAAAAGTATATTGTCAATGTCTTTCATACTTTTCTGTACTTTGACAGTGGGTTTTGAGTAAGTAATTAATAACAAAATTTCTATTTTGGAGATGAGTAACCCTTTAATTCTTAAAAATGCAATGGATAGTTAATTGCCCCTATTGGCAAATTTTCTAAAATGTATTGTTTACACACACACACACACACACACACACACACACACACTCACACTTACTTCCCCATTTCAAAAGCTGACTTAAAAATAACACAATGCACCTATTTTGTGATGTGACCTGAGAGGCAACATGAACTTTCCTCTCTGACCTCTAACGCCTATGACCCCAAAACTGCCCTAATGGAGACAGGAAGGTATTAAGGGGTCTGGTTGAGTGGGGGTGAAAGGTGAGGATCACAGGTCAAGCTCTAAAAATGATCTGTCTCTATGGAAACACACAGAGAATCATTATGGGGACTCGTCCTTTGATGAAACCTCAGCTATTTGCTATATATTTAGAAGAAAATTACCTGATAATTATTCCCATGAAGAACTGGTGTGGACTGTTTGATTTCAAACTGCTTTTTTTTGCACGCACGACACATGCAGGTTTGTGCAAGAATGACAATGTGATTTTATCGATGAACATATGCAGAGGTTTCAACACTTGGTGGAATGCGGTAATACTAGTTCTGACATTTATGCCTTTTCACCATGAATTACCTGAAGTTTATGTAAAGAACAAAAGCATGTATGGTATTTTCTCACCCTGACTCAGTATGACTAATATGACTTATTTGATTGGCTTGCATGTTTATTACTTTCATGTATTGTATTCAAATCGAATTGTAAAGGTATTAGACAAAATCTTAAAAATATATACAGTATAACAAAAATAATAAGGAAAATTTTGGAACTGAAGAATCACTTTCCTTTCAACTCCTACATTACTTAAATATACAGTAAATTTATACTATACTATAGTACTGTTTTAAATTACTTCAACTCAGACAAGGCCTCATCAAGCCATCGTTTAAAGTTTGTATTGATGAATATCCATTAGTTTAGGGATGTGCAGGAGTACTCGATTAATCGATTACTCAAACCCATCAGCGACGATAGAGCATACAAAATTATCGATTGGCTCTAAGAATGCATTTTTTTTAAATTAAACTACTTTCATTCTTTCTGATTGGTTATGCTGGTATTTGGGCGGTAGTCTGATATTTGATTGGTTACGGCTGCAGAAGTTGCCGTCTAGAGACAAGACCAGAGCACAAAGTGAAAATGGCTTCTAAAGCGTGCAGTGATGTGTGGCAACACTTTGAAAAACTTGACGAAAAACAGTTAAGTGTAAGATGTGCACAAAAGCAGATGATTTCTACGCCACTACCAGCAGTCAGACGAGCATAAGAGATTTCACCATCAGACAAAGGCAGGGCAGAAAAGATGACGCAAATTAATAGCAGAAATGACAGCAGAAGACTTGCTGCCTATTACAGTAGTTTTGTTGAAGGTGACGTTCTGTAGTTCAGTTGACGTTGTTTTAAAGTAACAGGAGAAGCGTATCCACTACTTTATGATTGACACGTAGTTCAAACTCTAGATAAATACAATTTGTAATATAGCATTTACATATTTATAGGCTATGTGTTTAATTTTATATACAATGCATCATGTAGAAAAAGCGCTTCAGCTTCACCTCACCATTTGGCACGATAGTGGAAAAGTGGCTAAAATTAACATTTAAGGAGGTCCAGTTTGAAAGCTTTATTTGCGATGTCTTTCCTCTCGTCTCCTACCGATGTTAACGGTTGTCTTTTTTGGCACCGATCATACACTGACTCCCATTTTACTTCAGAGGTGTAATCGTTCCAAGGAGAAAGGCTAGGGACAGACTCTGGTTTTAAGCAGCAAACAGTGATCTCCAAGACGTGGTGTCCTCTGGTGTGAAGTGTCTGCAGCAGACATGAGTACTCCGCCTTTTAATTGAAAAAGTTGGTCCTACATCTCGCCGAATAGCTTAAACCCATTTTTGTCTTCTTCGTTTGCAGGGAAAGAGTGGAAAGATAAATAAGGCTGCTTTTGGCCATTGCATTAAACTCCACCCCCGATTAATCGAGTACTCATTTCTCAAACCTGTGGATTACTCAAAATGAAATATGATCACAAACGCCCATCCCTACTTTAGTTAAAAAAATACACTTAAAATGAAACTTATATAACATATTGTAATTCTGCAACATGTTTGCAACCTCAAATCAAACTGAGGAATTTAAAAAGCATTTTCAGTAACACATATGCACTATTAACTAAGAGTTTTCCATCAATAAAACCATTAAGTTTAGGTATTGGGTCAGATTAAGGGATCTAGAACACGATCATTCAGAATAAGGCATTAAAATATGTAGGCTAATAGCTAATAAGCATCTAGTCTCAGACGTCATGCCCATGGTACACCTAACTGGAAACACTTCAGCAATGTCAAAGTCATCAAATGATTGGTTGAGTTTTATCGGATTTCCGGGGGACGCGAGTGTCTCATTTATTTTCGGTCCGCCAGGAAACAAAGCACAAACGTGAAAAAATGTGTTTACATGAGTGACAATAAGCATTATTAGGGTCAATTAAACGTTGGATTCTCAAAAGTATGTGAGGTTTCCAGCAGATCCAATTTTACTAGTTGTGTGTCCCCTCCTATCTATTAAGGAAGATCAAGTGAAGTACCTAACTGAGAAGGGTGTTTCAGCCACGTTTTTCGGGCAAACATGAAACAACAGATGCTGACATCGCAGCTGGCCGATTCAGTATTGTGTTCGGTTCTCCAGAATTGCTTGTGGGTGTTAAAAAAGTGGAGAGATGCTTCAAACAGCTGTTTACCGCGAGTGACTCATCTGGATTTTCTATGCTGACTGACTTGTTGCACGCCGTTCTGTTGTTGTGGGGACATTTCCATGCCCCGAAACGTGACGCTGAATGAAACGAATTGTGATTGGTTGTTTGACATGTCGATCAAACGGCCTTATGGGCGGGCCTTGACCAAAGAAAGCCACTATGAATTCCAGACCTTCAGCCATCAGTCTGAAGGTCTGGCTACGCGAGATTAATAAGCATCTAGTAAAAAGTGAGAATTGAACATTAAAATGAAGTGCTACTGCATTTTCAAATCTGTTCTAAATGGCTTACAAATTTAAATCCATGTTTATTCAAGCAATATGTAATCAACACGGCAGGGGTCCAAAGAAAGTTACAGAAATTTTGATGGATGGATGGATGGATGGATAGATGGATGGGCCGGTGTCAAAGCACACTGGGGGCTATATGACCAATCAGAGGATTAAGAAATAAGAGTATGTGTAGGTGAGTTGTCATTGGGCCAGTGAGAACACCAGGGGGCTGATACACTGAAGCACGGACTGCCCTTAGTGCATCAGCTGTCTGTCTGTGTGTGTGACCTACAGGTCACAGCTAAGCCTGAGGAGGTATTACCAACATGCAGACTTTAGGAGATGAACTCCCGTTATCCCCGAACTGACCCCAGATCTGTGATAACCATGCCTTTAAGGTAGAGTTAGCTCTGAAAATACACTTAAAAGAGAGTAGTCAACTCAGCAACCACAGACTGATGCAAGAAAACTGTTTCCTGGTTCATCTGCAATTGAAAATATAAGCATTTGTTAGTGAAAAAGCCATATAGATGTGGCCACTTGCACAATTTCATCCAAAATGACTTTATTATAATGTAGGTGCACTTTAAAGCACTTTAAAACTTTGGATTAAGCACTAATGGGATGATCCTTTGCGAAATAAACAGACTGAAATCCTTTAGTAATCTGCTGAAGTGGATGCAAGGGTGAGGGGCCAAAGATTGCCTGGAGGTAAACTGATGATTCCAGGTGAGTGAATGAGAGTATGACATCAGATGCCTGGAAAAGCTGATGATTAGAGAGTAATGTGGCTATGATTTTGATGTAAAACCCTGCACCTAAATTAATTAATTAACACGTTCTATAAAGTCTCAGCAACCTGCAGCACTGCAGGATTGTGAACCATTCAGAACTAAACTGAGAATGCCTTAGCAAAAGTAAAAAACACATTTTAAGTGCCCCTATTATCGATAATGAAAGGTTAATATTTTGGTTTTGGGAGTCCCCGATAATTGGTTAGCATGCATGCAAGGTCAAAAACACTTTCATTGTCTTATAATATGCATTTATATTTACCTTATTTGCTCAATGATTTGCAAATGGCTTGCTTTCTGCACAGCGCTACCAGGGAAACCGCTACATTAGCAGTACCTAGTGGCAAAATATTTTATTTGCATTTTCATTCTGACCAACCACAAACGCCAAAAGACCATCAAGTGGGCGGGCAGTATGCTAATGTTACATGTTGACTTCATCATGAAACGGCTTGGGATTCATTTTTTAAAAAAGAATCCTTTCAATGATTCAGAGCCGATACTTTCCTTTAAGAAACAATAACTTTATACGTGGTGTACTTTCATATTTAAAACTATGCAGGACGTTTTCATTCACTTAGAGCTGTGAATGTCTTCAACATTTTCCTCTTCCACATCTACAAAAAAGAATATGACAAATGATGGAAGTTGTGGAACACATTCTTTGTGTTTGAACAAAAACATGTTCTCCTCCCTATTGTCCAGTTCGCTTCTTCAGACAGACCTTTCCTGACCTCAGTTATTACCAACTACAAATTCCAACCCTCAAAACCCCATTAGCCTCTATATGTGCTCTGACAATAACCCAGCCTCACACACACTCAGGCCACGGCTCCATTATAAAGACCCTATGGACCCTCCTCCTGAGTCCTTAACACTCCAAAAGGCGGCTTCTCTGGTTTTCTTTCTTTTTTCTCTCCTGTCGATCCCATTCTTCCTCTCTCATGTGCATCTTGCTGTGCTGAAGGTATGGCCTTTTGAAGTGCGCTGCGCTCTAATTGGACAAAAATGTAGTGTGGGGCTAGCTGGGTCATTATTACCCACGCTGACCCCCTTGATAGCGGCCAATCCGCATGTCGTTAAGAGAACCTGGCATTCCCACGATGATGGGAGCCGTAGTGCTGGGGCTCTGGATTCCGTTAGCTTGGCCCGTAAAAATCAAGGCCCATTTTAATCAAAGCATGGAGGGGTCAGTCCTGGGCGTCCAATTACAACACCAGATGTTGAACAAGGGTCACCCTGACCAGCTCATTAGGCTTGTTTTGGTGCACAGATATTGAGAGGGACCGCTTCTGTTTGTGATTTTGCCACACATGGGCAAATTGGGTTCGTTTAGGATCTATTATGTGGTTAAAGACTTTGCAAAAAACAAACAAAAAAAGATATTCGCAAGATCACCATTGACTGCCCCAGGGAAAGGCCGATTTGGAATCTGTCAGATGGGACACAATCAATAAGACATCTTGGAAACACCCCCAGGCAGTTATTTTCTATGTACATAATATGCATACATCTACAGCTCCTATCTACTGAGGGAATGAGAGAAATCCTCAAATTAGCATATTTGAATTATTTCTGAAAGATCATGTGACACTGAACACTGGAGTAATAACTGCAGCAAATTTAGATTTGCATCACAGTAATAAATTACCTTTGAAATGATCTTAAAGTAGATAACAGTTTTTAAAAATTCGAATAATATTTTTACTGTATTCAGGTAGTATTCTACACTTCTTAAACTGGTGTGAACAGACCTGTTTTTAAGAGCATCTCTTCCACTCCTGTGAGATGAAAGTGAGATGAAAAGCTGTTTGAACACTTGGTTTATCAGCTGACAACCGAATAATCAAAGTCTATTAAAGTATCAGTTACAGAGCACATCTACATCTAATTTTCTCAATGCCATACTTTCAGTCTACTGCAAATGTTTTTCTTGGTCATAAGGCTACAAAGAGGTTAATGTTAAGCAACGATATTTCACATGGAATTCTGCCAAAATCCTTGTGAAGTCCATAATTAAATAAACTTAACAATACACTTATGGCATCAGCCTTTCCTTATCCATGATTTTAAACATCCTCATTCCCGTCTCGTGCAAGATCATCTTTTGTCTGTCCGCACTTGAGCTTGACTGTCAAGCTTAACGCTGAATCACTCTAAAACACTGTGGGTGGAGGTGGGAAAAGGACCAAGTTTCGGTAAAAGATTACACATATTATAAAAGCACAGGAAGGGTGCGATCAAGAACAAATGCTCTTCCCAAGCTAACACTCCTTATAAAAGGATACTACTTAAAAGAGCTATTAGGGAAAGAAGGTGAGATTAAACTCTATCCTGTGCTACACTACCATTCAAAAATAAAACTTGTTTTGTTCTGTTTTTAATAAATGAATACTTTTATTCAGCCTTAAATTGATCAAAAGTGACATTTTGGTTTTGCACTATTTTGACATCTCCGTCATACAACTCTTTAAAGAAACCCCTTAGTCACTGACAGATGTATTAGTTCACCAGCATCAGCGTAAATGGCTTTAGGTGACTTAACATCTGCGCTCACCACTCTTGTAAATGTTACACCATAGGATTTTCGCATCTAGCTTCTCCTGAATTTCCCCTGGAGGAAATCATTGCGTTTACTGACATGGCTAAAAGGAGTATGCCTTGCTTTTATCCTGTCAGCTTTGATCTGCACATCCCAGAGGAATCGTCTAACTACACCATGTCAGTCCCCGTGAAAACACTTCAATCATTTCTGCCAGTGTTACTGATAGGCACGCTCAGGTAGATGGCTGTTTGGTTGATACGTTTAGCTACTATCTCTGTCTTCATTCCCTCTAGGAATTACCAATGCTCTACATCCGACTCTAAATTGTTTCTCATTATTTCCTTCTTTTCAACATCCCATTTCTGCTCTCCAGCCTAGGGATCTCTTTACTTGAGAGAAGGAGACTAACAGGCGCGTTTGCAAACATGCCTCCAGCTTTTAATGTAAAGAACGCAACTGCTTATATTAGCATTATTGCTTAATTACTGAACAAAGCGAGTGATTCATACTATTACTACAGAGAAAAGAAGCACAAAATATTAACAATCTACTTACAATGAACTCTGGTGAGGAAATAAACAATGTTACTGTTTCAAAAAAAAAAAAAAAAAATTCGGCCTTTATTTACTCCCCAGAGCCATGTGGAGTTTTTATGATGGATTGATGCACTTTTCTGGGCTTCAAAGTGTCAACCACCATTCACTGCCATTACAAAGCTTGGAAAAGCCAGGGCATTTTTTAATACAACTCTGATTGTATTCTTCTGTGGGAAGATTTGCATAACACCGCCTTAATATTTATGCAAAGAAAGAAGGTGTAACTTTCTTTATAGCAGTAGTATTGTTCCCACCACCACCAGGTCATGGGGATGTTTTGTGTTTGTAAATATGGTAAGGGCCGTAACATTTCCGTCACATGCTTGAGGTATTCGGATAGCTGTCCAAATGCTTTGTTAAAATTGACATGTTTTAGAAAGGCAAAATAACAGTTAACAAAATAATGTTTTTTTAGCAATGTCATATGACCTCTTTAATCTAATTAGGATTTCTGCAATTAGAGCAACATAATTGGAGTTACATCCTAGCTATGAAAATTACAAATGACTGAAATTGCTTTGAAATCTGGACGATCACACACCAAGGCCTTCACACAGTTCCCTGACAATCATTCACCTAATGATTACCACAGAAACCATGTGCACCGATTGACCCTCCCGACTGCATAAGAGAGAAACAGGAGACACAGAGAGAAAGAGAGAGAGAGATAAGACCGTGAGACCTACTTACCACACACTCCTAAATTTAGCCATCGCTGACCATTTTTGATACATGCGAGCTTTCCCATAGAGATTATATGTTGGATGTATATGTGTGTGTGTGTGTGTGTGTGTGTAGGCATGTCCCAGTTTTAACTGGGTCTCTGCTACTGGGCATTCTGGTGATCTACTAAAGCAAGTCTTATTTTTGCCAAATAAGAATGGCATTGTAAAACATATTTTCTTGCTTCTTCCTTTTTCCCCAACATTTGAACATTTCTGTAACAATCTTAAAGGAAAAGTGTATATGACTTTCTTCTCTCAGATGAGCACAGTCAGAGTTTTTTTAAACAAATTCCTGGCTCTTCCAGGCTTGGTAATGCTGGTGGATAGTGCCACTGAATTTGAAGCTTTTGTAAAGCGGCTATATCTGTATAGCATCATACTAGAAATATGTTTGTTACAAAAACCCATCAATCTGCATTAGGAGACATGTGATAACCACCCCGAAGGTAAATAGGTTAGTTTTACAGTGCAGTACTTGTGGATATAATCAAAATAATGGGCACTATCCACCTGCATTAATGCATTACAATTACTTTTTTACTGTGTTGTTGAACTGTGTTTGTCTGAAAAAAAAGCCATGTAAACTTAGTACAGCTTCAGGGTAAGTAAAATATGGAGTAACTTTCATTTTTGGGTGAACTATTCCTTTAACAGTTAAGGCTATATAAATATATAAATGTTCTGATTAAGTCCAATATTGATTCACAAAATCACAATGATTAACTTTATTGCAAAAAGTCTTAAATATCAAAAATGTATAATTAATTCAACTGCAAAAAGACACAGCGTGACCTGCATAGTCCGATTCACAGAACAAATTACTCTAATGAGCCGGTACCTCATGAATAGTTCAATTGGAAATGCACCCTGATCAATTGGAATTGAATCTGAATCAAATCAGGTTATTGATACCCAATCCTACACTGGAAATCACTCGTAATTCTGCTATACTATGCAAACGTCCTTGTTTTTGTGCGTTCAAGCGAGGGAGCGAATGAGTGTGTCCTACTGTGTGAGAAAGTGACAGCTTCTAAAGTGTGTTGCGACAGGCATGTATGCGTGTATGAGCTCTCAGAATCAGTGTGACACGGTGCACAGGAGGGGCCGAGTGACCTTTGACATTCAATGTCAGAATCAGAAACGTCGTAAAACAAAAGACAAGAGGCTTCAACCCGCTTTCACCTCGAGCGCATCAGAAAAATCTATTAGTGTGCGTTTACCTTCACGATAAGAAGTAAACAGAGACTAAGTAAGCAAAGGAATTTGTACTACACCGTGTGGCAATAGATGCCAGGCTGTGTGACCTGCAAACACAGATACATGAATCGCTGTGTATGTGTGAAGTTAAGGGTTTTAGATTACAGAAAAGGAGCGGCCTTTATGTCGCCTGTGTTATCTGTTCCCAAGCTCTTATTAGCTGTGTGCTTTGAAGATGTCCTAATAGCTCTGCTCCAGGGTCCTCTACAACCACAGAGCACCTCTTTCACGTATTGATTTATCTAACATGGGCTTCCCCATCACAAAACTCTTTCTTTCACTCTCTCATTCACATCAGAGACCTGCACAAGCACAGGTTGATTCATTGGATTAAGTGTGTGTTGATAAACTTTCCCATTTACTGTCTAGACAAAAAAAAAAGATACCCATACCCATGGCCTGTATAAACACATCAAACAAGGAGAAAACTACAAATTCGGCTGTGAATTTCGATGGCTTTACCTTGCATTCTCAAGCCATCAGATTCAATATGGAGCATATTTCAATGTTCAAGGGGAAAGAGACAAGGCTTTGACCTTTTGGTTTCCCACTGCATGATAGACAAAGGTGTCCTGGTTGACCTTCTGGAGCCCCAAAGCCTGTCTGACTGACTCAGTCTAATTCTCAGTGCCTAGTAATCCATTAACACGGTCAGTTAAGTTTGGTGGGAAGCAAACCATTAACGCATGACAGACAAAAGTTCGCCAAATAGAGGGGAAATTATAGCTTGTTTAAAATAAAAGAGAGAGATGCACAATATAGAGTGAAACGCTTGACTTATGTTGAAATGAAAAGAAGCAACAATCATGAATAAAAATGAATTAAATATTGCAGATTATAAAGATAATTATATCAGTTTTATTCTCTCGAAAGTAACCTTAATGAAGGGGGGGAAACAATATGTCTACACTTTACACTTTTTTTGTGCAGTCAAATGATTAATAATTGTGAATAATTTAATCCAAAATAAAAGTTTTTTTATACATAATATATGTGTGTGTACATGCTTATATATGTATATATATATATATATATTCTTATATTTTATATAAATATATTTGATGTATTTTAACATTACATTTTTCTTTACATTTTGTATTGCTACATACATAATAAATATACACAGCACACACACACATTATGTAAATACACACTTCAATTTTGGATGCAATGAATCATGTAACAGCACTATTTTTTTACACTGTTATATTCTTGCCGTTAAATTGTCTAAATTTTTTGGCTAAATTAATCTAAATTTTAGTAAATTGTCTCAATATTTGCAATACAAGACACCAAGCTTAAGTAGTAGCTAAATTAGTTCACAAACTCCAGCAAAAGTAAAAAAAAATAATTCTAAGTTAATTAATTCTAATTCTAAACCGGGGTCATTACTGCTAACAAAAATGATAACTAGTAAAACTATTTTTGGTAAATGAAATAAAGCTGAAATAAAAGAAAATTCAACTATGTGCAAAACTATGTGGACTACTTTTACAATGAAACACTAAAATAATGAATTGCAAGTAAACAAAAAACAGAAATAAATTTAAAGTGACACAAACTTACCTTATTAACAATTGAAAAGCTGAAAAAAGCCCAAAATTATTAACATTTATATTTACTAAATTAAAATAAAAAAACTAATAAAAGACGATTAAATATATATATATTAAAAACTGTATAAATAAATAATACTAAAATAAAAATGTACAAAAAAATATTAAATTACAGTTTAACATGGCAATGCTGGCACAAACACAGCAGTGTGTTTAGCTGGGCTGCTTGTTTGGCCGACCAGTGGATGAGGGAACTTCACAAAACCTGTTTGAAAAGTTGTCATCACTGTAGTGTTGTCACGGTCCCAAAATTTCAGTATTCGGTACCAATACCAGTGAAAATCCACGGTTCTCTGTACCAATTTCGGTACCAAAGCAAAAC
>JAUMHQ010000083.1:13577134-13591162 GCA_032361165.1 Enteromius paludinosus
ATAATGTGCTTTAAGTCAAGTCAAATTCAGTTTATGCATGATTACATGTCATGATATAACTTTTTAAATACTGTATCCTAAGTTGTGGATAATTAAGCTACATATCATATGCGGAAGTACATATCTGGAGTGTTAAAAATTAAAAGAAAAAATAAGAATCGTACCGAACCGATAACAGTGACCCTAAAACCGTGATACAAACCGAACCGTGGGTTTTGTGAGCAGTGCCACCCCTAGTCAGTAGGCATGTGACTTACATCGTCATTCTGCTGAGACTCCTGCATAACGAACTCTCGCACCATGGAGGGGTTGTACTCCACCAGGTAAGAGAAGATATCAGTTGCAGCTCCACGCACCTGAACATCATCCATGCCCTTTAACACAATGCACACATTCATTTATAAACACAGAAGGAGCAAGCGAAAGTTATAGTCTTCATTGAGAAGTTACTTTGAGACCAATGTATCAGCCATTCAATACAATTACTAAAAAGACAGCTTAAAAAGAAAAACAAGACAACTGATAGCAAATTTGTTCTTTAGAATAGTAAGCAAATCTTACAAGAATAACTTCCAGCGCTGGCAGGATACCCATGTTGGACAGCGTTTTGAAGAATGCGTCTCTGTTCTGTGGTTGTAACGTTTGTGAGAATGCACAAAACTCCTTCAGGAAATTTACCTGAATATGACAAAACAATGGATACAAACACATTTGATATTGTTTGAGTAGGTTAACACATCCATTTAGTAATGTTGTTTCATACCAGCTCATGCCGTTTGTCGTCATCTGTGGCTTCATCAGTTAGCTGTGCAAAGAGCTCAGTCAAAAACTTCTCATCATCCTGAAAATAAAAGCATAATAGAGATCTAGTTACATTTTGGTTACTGTGTGTGTTTATGCATGTATATCCATACATATGCTGTGGGGAGAAAAATTACACTAGAAAATGTACATGGATACAATTATATAATATAAATAAAATATTAAAATATTTTAAACGTCAGTATTCACATTAATCTTTTCATAAACTATTTCTACATAAACAGTATGATGCACCCATGCAGTTTGCAGTGAAAACTGCAGCCATAAATAATTCTGGTCAGCAAGAGTTGGCACAAACCTGGTTCTTAAATTTATACAGTAACATTTCTACAGTAGTTGCCTATATATATTATCCTAATGTCATTTGAGCTCACTATAAAGCTCTAAATCATAGAGAGGCTAAAAACAGTTCTGCAACATTACTTGACCTCAAGCTGAATGGGGGTGGCATATTTGATAAATGCATGTCGACACCAAAGTTAGACATGTGACTGATACTGTATTTTACTGCATCGACATGTCATGGATGTAAAAGACAGCACCTCAAAAAAAGAGGAACCAGTCAAGTGAAATCAAAACATAGTTTGTGATTACGATGCCATGGGAAAGTACACCTAATTGCTCAGACAATCATCACAGAAAGCTTTTAGTATCTATCGTTGGTTTATTCAACATTTATGAGATTAAATCCAGGTATTGATGGGATATGGTAATATTAAAACAATATTGTGCCATAAGCACATTCATCTGCAAAGATGGACAAACAACCATACTGAACTGATGCTGTCTGGAGGCTGGAGAAAAATAACCATCCAGCAAGCCTGCCAAGCGTTTGTGACATCACATGATATGGCTCTAAAGAACATGATGGTGCTGTTTCCATGGCAACAAGCCCCATCCCCTACCTCCAATCCCAGTATCAAACTGTAAGGCTTAGGTGAGAAGCACATATCAAACCATTTCCACTAACAACTTTTTAATAGCCGCAACTGAAGTACAATCTAATGAAAAGGTCATTCGATTTCTCAACAAATTAATAAATACTCTACAGTTACTCCGCTTATGAACCACGTAATTAAGAAATACCATTGCCGATTTTCTACTAAATACTTAAATGTGCATAGTTCAAGCAGTCAGCACGGTTATCTTCAAATCTAGATCTGCAGATCTTTTTTTTTAAGTGTGGAAAACATGTATGACCTTTAAAACAAACGAACCAAAGCACAGCCTGCCATGTGCATCCCATCAAGAGCAATGAGATGGTCTCAGGTAATGCAAACAGAGAAATATTAGTAGTCACATCAAAAACGTCACTGCATTTTCTGTAAATGGGTTTTTGCTGAGGATGCAATTTGAGGGACGATGTTAACGCTTGTCTGTAGAAAACCCACAATGACACATAGCAAGCCTGACAGCGCAAGTTATCTGCGAGATATGATGTTAGAAGGCATGTGAAAGGTTAATCTACAGCTTCCTTCACCTAGCTTAGCCCCTGAACAGCATTTCAACTCAACCACCAAGTTCACAACTGGTGACATGTACATGGTTGAACATGAAAACCCACCTGCAGCATGCCAACAATCTCCACTTTGTTGAAGAAGATGAAGGAGTGCAGGGTAGAGAGCATGTTTTCTTCAAAGACAGAGGGGGTGGGCAGCACCATGTCCTGAATATACTGCACCCGGTACGTCTGGTGAATCTTCTGCCGTAGCTCCGGGTCTGAAATGGGAATGACCTCTTTAAAGCGTGCCGTGGTGGTGAGGAACTCTCGATGCCGTCGTGGCTGGGGTAGCGAAGGATCGAACTCCAGGCATCCGATCACATCCATGATGCATTCTTCAGAGAACATGACTTCAAAGAGCGCTGTGCGGTTGAGGAGGAAAATGCCTTTAATGATGTCGTAGAGGTGATGCAGGCCTTCTCGGTTCTCCAAGTCCTCGCACACTCGGAACAGCTCCAGCAGTTTGCGAATGTAGCCCTCGTTCTCTAGCGCTAGGGCCAGTTTTTCCCGCCGTAACGGAGAAGGTAATGATGATGCCACTAGCTCGGCTACTTCCTCCAACCGGGAGAGCTCACATGGTGGAAGTTCGAGACCAGGAGAAGACATGTCATCAAAACGCTCCTCTTCAGACTCATCTATCAGCTCCTGGGTGATGTCTACAGAGGGGTCTTTTCCCTGGACCTGTAGACCAAAAAAAAAAAAGAAAGATTTCAGAATATAGCAGAAAAAACAGAGAAAATATTATAAATGAACATCACAGACATAATCACCTGACATATTTTCTCCCAGATCTCATCACAACCAGCCTTTTCCTGGAAGCTGAGGGCCAGGTCATAGTTTTCAGCCTCGGACCATACTATTAATGTGTCCTTCAAAGACAAAACGCAAATAACATTATCAAATACCAAAATAGCAAGTGATACACAAGCACTATCATACATCTATAGTTTAATGCAAAAGCTCACAGAAAAAAAAACCAAAAACAATGTTTGTTCAAGCACGTTAATTTTTAAAATTGTGGGCTATTTTGCTTCCATAACATCTTTAGCATAAAGAAAAAAAACTTTTCAAGTGTTTGTGATGAAAAAAAAAAATCTAGGTTTTTTCATAAAGTTTGGCCGATTCACGATTTCAATTTTTTTTTTTATATGTAACTAGTCAACTTAAAACATTACAACAACATGACTGAAGTAACATTCTCTTTATAAGTAACTTGAAAAACTTTCTGGTTAAGGAACATTGTATTTTTAATGGCCAAGCCATACATCAACAAGGTGTAAATGTAAAACAACAACATCAGTGAACTCAAAAAGTTAAGCAAATTTAGTTGGCTGTCCGAGTGATCGGCTGTAACGTAATGGGCTGTAAGGCTCATGTAAGGCAAAAGAGTACAACTACTCCACAGGTCAGTCGTCATAGAAAAAAAAAAGATGCCTTTTCAAGCTGCTTTTTCACGCGTTTCAGTGTACATTCGGGGAATAGCTACATCTTTAAAATATTTGCGGCTCGGCAACTTGTATCAGCAGTGTGTACCATTTTTATGAACCCTTGCTTTTCGGTGGTGTTTATGGGAACCATGTCCTTAGCGATATGAAACGCCACAGCATCTGTCATTTCTTTCCATTGGGGCACCTTTTTATTGTATGCAATGGAATTGGAAAATGATAGCAGTAACGTAATGACATATGGCGTTTTGTAATTTTAGGTGGACCTTTTGCACTTGGACTTAGCTTGTCTTCATCTCTTAACTTTGAGCATTCTTCCCATTCAACTTGGTGCCTTTGTCGCAAATGTTGGGATAAATTAGTGGTGCTGCCACTGCCGCTTGCAACTGACTTTCTGCATATTTTGCATTTGACTAAAGTTTGTTCGAAGTCTGACCTCTTACATCCGAACCATTTCCAAAGGAGATGAGGAAACGTTACTACCTTTCTTTGGCACAAGGTCATCCTGACGTGAAGAGCCGCCCATCTCTATGATGTTGTTTCTGTAGCCTATTATGTTTCTTCATAAAGTGCTCGTCTACTCTCACAAGTGAGCGGTTAATTAGGCGCGCCATCATGTGGTTGGACATATCTGTTAATTATTCTGCCATTGGTGCAATTACAATGTATCTAACATTTTGATGATAAAAACAAATAAAAAAATACCTTGTTTTAAATAGTCTTAAAACGCATATTCGAAAAAAATCTAAATAATAATAAAAATTAAAAAACATCGCCCAGCCCTATTTGTGATAGTACACTTTCCCCCAGTTTCACAGACAAGGCTTAAGCCTAGTCCTAGACTAAAATGTAAATCTGAGCTGTTTCAAATGAAAGGAACTTGCACTGACTGATCTTTAAACATGTCAATGCATTTATTTTGTTTTAAGATGCCCACCAGTAATTCTTTAATCTAAGATATGTTTATAAAAATGACTTAAATGTTCTAATTTAACTGTGGTCCAATCCTGACTTTGGCTAAGTCCTGTCTGTGAAACCAGGCCCTTATCTTTTTGAGCCTGTGAATTACAACTATAATACATATCTTTCTAGGTTTATTCCTATACTCTGAAAGTTAAAGAGGACTTTTTTCCATTTATCATTCACCTGACTTAAAATTCTATTCCAAAAACATCTGAAATTTACTTTTTTTCTGTCTATTGTGAAGTTTTTCTTCTGAAAATGCATTTAAATTAGTGCTTAATTCATAACTTCCTTATTTAAACTTAACCTTTCAAGATACTTGTAATACAAAACAATTGTCTTAGCCCTAAAAGTCTACTGTATCCTATTAGACATTCATTTGGTAACTCTCTAAATCATCAACAGGATCAAAAGTAAAAACCTACTATACACAATCTACTACATGCCACCTGATTGATAATTAACTTTTTTTTAGCAAGAGGTCATTTGGCATTATTCTCAAAATGTAAACCATCATTTTTGTCTCTTTTGCTGTAACATCTTAATATAAACATCTACTGAACTGACACAACTTGGGGTTTACTTTACTACCTATACATCATTTTATAGAAAAATCATGTTAAAATTAAAGTATCAAACATGATACATATCAAGCTTTTGGGGAACATTTATTTGTACATCTCTCAATGTAGTGCATTATATTTTGCACCCCATAAACAAAAATATAAAACCAAGCATTTAAATATCATCTTACCAAGACATGTTATTAGAAGATATAGAGAGAAAACTGATATTCATGTATGCATGTAGTCTGCAAAAGCATTATAAAAATATCATTGATTTAGACTGCAAGCCTTCACACCTGCATCTACTCTTTGTCCACATAAATACTGTTGTATAATTAACATCTGCAATTAGACTTTTCTGACTATTATTTCTTATATCACGCTTTACATGATTATTATACTGGGATTAATTAACTATGGAGGATTGGAGATATCTATAATTGAGTATTTTACACAATTCACCTGTGATGAAATTTTATAAGACATATGTTGTATGTTATGATGTAAAATATGTACTTGACCTTTAAACCAGATATTAAGCAGCACCTAATTATAAATGATGCTCACAAAAACACTGATGAGCTCTGCCAACAACATGATGTCATAACATTTCAAACGCACCTGCTGTTTCTGATAGGCGGTGTTAGGGTTGATTTTGGACTCCAGCAGCAGTGACCCTGTTTTAAAGAACGGGAACATCTTACTTGCATACTCAACGAAAAGTGGCCCTGTACATCGTCTTTGTAGTGTCTGTAAACCTACCATCACTTTCGGCGCGCACCAGGAGAGACATGCCTTTCAGCCTCTCCACGTAGGCGGATGACACATGTCCCGTTCCCCGATCATCCCACTGGCGGTCCTCATTCAGAGTGTACACTTTTACTCGTCTTCGAGTGTCAGTCATCCTTGCAAGTAACTCTCAAACAGGCTTTTGCCCTTGATTTAATAAATCTCAACGTCCTCGTTGGCTTGCAAGGTGCAACAGAATCTGCTGTCAACTTCAAGCTGAAATGTATGGCGTTCACTGGCACGTTGTCGCGAAGCTGATCCAGTATGTTGTTGCGGGGTCTATCACAGTAAACTTCTGCAGTCCAGAAGAATTATTCTGAGCAGTCTAGCGATGTTCAGCTAGCTGCTGTTTGCAGCCGAGACTCTCCACAACATACCCGATATTTTCAACTTGTTATAAACGGAACGACGAAAAACGCTCCCCCGTTTCTAAAGGACGTAAAACGGTGAGAAATTAGTTTAAAAGCATGCAGCCAGAGCACGAACGCAAAATGAGTTTATTTTCCTTTACTTTAAGCTAGCTTGGCTATGCTAACGCTGCGACTAATTCAGTCAAACGGGGTTAGCGTAGCTAGCGCCTCAGCTAGCAGGCTATCTCCTCGCGCGACTCATTTTAACCCCATAAATGTTTGAAGCGCGCGCGCGAATGAACTCCAAAGACGTACCGATAACGCTATTTGATCATTATACTTGCGAGCGGTCGGTAAAAGGCGGGAAGGCTCGTGTATAAAGCGGCGCGTTCATAATAAGCTAAGCTATATTTTCTCCAAGTATTCCGCCATATTCTGGCTAAGGGCCGCGGATGGACCAGCCAGTCTCTTCATACAGAGATAAACATTCCCCGATGTAACTAATCAAATAGACTCGCTCGTTTCACTTTCCGGGACGGCGAATGGCCAGCGCGACCGTCGAGCACCATGAAATAGCAGCGTCTTGACGAAAAGTAATTATTAGCCCCACTGTGAAGTATCGGCCATCTTGGGTCCCCTCAGAAAGCCGCTACGGGGTTTCCTGTGCTGCAGGCGCAGGGCCGCCACAGTTTAAAGACACAGTGCGCCAAAATGACCAGCGCAGACACACCAGTGTTTCGTAACACCAAACACTCACTGCTGGTGAAAAGTAAAGGGACATGGAGAGGAATGTGAATGAGGGTTAAAGTACTGCGTGAACTAATGACTACTAGAGCACGCGTAAAGAGAACAAACCTAAAACTCTTGCCATTCTGTTGAATGCAATGCAGATGTGTATCGTGTTGCAGTTGTTGTTTTCTCTGAAAAAGGGTAGAGTACACTGTATTTTCATCAATTCCAGTAATTATATGTACCTATTCCGGTCAACCAGTCCAGTCTCAGCTTTGATATAGGTTTAACCAAGTAAACAAAGTCCCTATCATTGGCAGTAGCAGTGTAGTTGTTGCCAGGGTTTATGTAGTTGCTAGTGTGTTTGTGGGATGTGAGGGATGAGTGATTCTGAATTCAGCCTCTGTTAACAGTAAAGGCTTATCTATTACGTTAAAAGAAATGATCATCAATCATTTGCAACATCCCCTGGTTAAAATGTTTAAGTCATCATGAAACTAAATTGTAATTCCTGTCCAATATTTCCGATAATGTCTTTTAGATTTAACAAATGTGTTACTTCCTGTGACGTCATGACTTTAAGGCGTAAACTGATGGACCAACCCAGTCTTAGCAATTGATTACTATTTTACATTTTAAGTTGGTCCATTCTGTTTTCATACAATCTGATTTCACCTCATTGTAAATAAAAAATGTTTCCATAAAAATAAACACACGTGTGTGTGTATGATAAACACTCAGAAATTGGGCCGGCACAGATCAAGGTAGACTGGCCATACCACTCAGGGTTAAATTGCAAATCCGTTACAAAAATGTTATGGCTTTATCTTACACTCTCTAGTATTATTGTGTTTATTGGTACTTTTTGAGTTTTGTGCTCAGCCTCAGCTGTTTCTTCAGTTGCCCAGTAACTGTCATAAACAGAATGCATGGCACTTCCTCACAGTTGGTAAGTAGTTTCCAATAACATTGAAACTACTTAGTGGATCATATAACCCTTAAACTAGAAAAAAAACTGTTTGGGGGTTTCCATAGTACTGGTAACCTACTGGTCTCAATAATTACTGCTAATGCAATTTAATACTTCACTACAAGACAGATGTTGCTCAGATTTTTAACACATAACAAAAACCCTAGGAATAACATGAACTCACAAATGATTTAGTTTTACAGCCAAAACAGGTGAAAGTAGTATTTTGGAGAAGAATTTCTTCAGCAAGTTCTTATTTGAGCAATTACCTGCATAGCAGATAAACAGGACATTCATGCCTTAGTACAGTGCTGCGGAGAGTTGCAAAACAGGACGGTCTGCTTTCATACATTTCTGCTTAATCCTCTCCGGCAGTCTTTTTCTTTCAGTATTCCTTAATGAATAAGATGGAAAGGACAGTATTTATCTAAAGCAGAGCTCTTTTGTAACACCTCAGATGTTTACACTGTCAATTTAAACCAATCTAATCAATCTGTGCGAAATGCAAGCATTTAATTGAAGATTGTTAATAAGCAATCTTCCGGAAACCTAACTTTTACAAATACATCAATGCATGTTAAAAGAAAGAAGGGGAAAAAAACTTTGTGAGAAGATTTTTATTATTTTCCAGTGGTGACTACTGGATACATCCACAAAACAGATAGGGCCAACAAAATCTGTAACAGCACCGAGGACAAACGTTGGGATATAAGATGATTCAGAACCATCTCTATAATCTGAAATGTGTGCATTACTTCACTGAATTAAAGAACAATTAAACCACAATAAAAAAAAAAATCAAATAAAATACAAGAAAACATCAATTGAGAGGGATTGAAAAAAAATCCTGAACCCTTTATTCTGATAAATATCCCAGTCCCTAACTCCGGTTACAAAAATGCGATTAAAAATGCAAAATATTTTAACTCTATGCTTTGCTGTACTGACTGAAAAGACGAGCTTTCAACAAAATCTGAACTAAGCAGCATCACTTCACCACTTGGATCATCTTTGTTTGCACTGTGATGTAGCATAGTTCTGATAGAGTTGGGGACTAGCATCAGAAATAATTCAGCCATTTACACAGCTTATTTTCCCGCCTGCTGGGCTTGGCGCCTCAGCAGCACGTAGATCTTTTCTTTGATCCAGTCTTTGTTGTAGGGCTGGTAGGTTTGTGTGTCTGCCCTGTACCTGTTTGAATGACCAGAGTAGGAAAATTACCACAGCGTTCAAAGCATTTGTACCCTTGCACATGTTCGAGGAGATACTGTGATAGTGTACTTACACAAGACAGCTAAGGTCAGCAAGATCATCCACAAAGTCGAATAACTGGCTTATGTCATATGTGATGGAGGGACTGTTGGGGTTCATCCTTTTCAGATGCTCTTCATACATCTTACACACTCCTTGTATTAAAATGAAAAGAATTCATTTGAATTGCTCATAACATGAATGTTGTCCTTAATAACCAAAAGAACTCTTTTACCTTCCATGCATTCGTTGACGGACTCGTAGTCTGCATATGTTCTGCCTTCTGGTCTCTTGGTGGGCTGCACCAGCAGAATTGTGTGAGACTGAAAATCAGATGAAAAAAGCAAATGTTAATATGTTAAAACACACAGCACTTCTAAATACACACACCAGATATGACCAAATAATGTGGAGCCCCCTACTGCCAGGAACACAGCTTTGATTTCGAACAGTAAGATTAATGGAGCATACATATTTTCTAATGGACGACATCTGAATCTGACATTCAATCCAGCCGGCCCTGTTTGGCATATGAACTAAGTAAACTTAAAGATAACTCAAACGTTTAAACGGAATCTCTGACATAAGACCCTAAAAACAGCAGCTGTTGAACTCCAACCCTCCCCCCAAAACAAAACAGCCTAGATGCTTCTTACAAATGCAGCTACTACAACGGGTTAATTTAAACATAAGTTTAAGTTATATTTTATATTGAGCGCTTAACTTTGTAGAGTAAAGTCTAGAAATATCCCAGCAGGCTTCACAACTTGTTCCTTTCGTTTATATTCGGCGTTCTCTCGCTACACTGGTGCTAGCCGCGCGCGTTCACTTGAATATTTCTTGAACGTGTTAGTGCAGCCGACGAAACACGACTTCCTGACCTGGCAAACGTCTGAAACATACACCAGAATACAAAATACAGCAGTGAAATACTAACCATATCTGGTTATGGTATGTAAAAGTCGCGATGAAGGCTGGTAACCGCTGACGGCTAATCACGGAGAGCAGCTATAGAAAGAACAGAAATGTGCAACGATTATTCACTTCCGGGAGTGGGAATGACGCGTTGGCGTTTCAGAATAAAAGTCTTGTGGCAAATTATTTTTAACGTGGATTTATTTACTTTAGCTGTGACTGGAAATGTTACGGCACCGGTAAATATCACCAAATAATAATAGTTAAATTCTCAGAATTTGTTCTAGATTTTGCGTTTTTTATTTTGTTAGTTTTTTTTATTTATTTCAAGGTTGAATTGTGCTAGATGGATACAGCCAATGTTCTGTGCAGACTTATGCTTCAATATTTAAATATAATATTTTGTAATTGTCTTTTTGTTTTTTTTTAGCGTGACTTTGTTGCATTCTCAGGGACTACAGATACAAATAGCCTTTTAGGCTAACTCTGGTACATTTAGTTATTAATGTGCACTATTCCTGTTAAATAAAGTATTTTTAAAAATTGCTTCCAAAACTGTCTCACATTTTGTATAAGAGATTTTTTTTAAAGGTAAATTTATGTTGAAATCATCAAGAATCAGTGTTAATAGTTTGTGTTAACACTTTAATGGCACAGCAATACAACTGAAGTACAAAGTGTGCACAAAGTATACAATTGAAGTACAACGCGTGTACAGACAGAATCAGAATGAAGAAAGGAAAGATTATTTCAGCTTAATTCAGCAACAGCAATCTTATTTTTATGAAATTAGTTAAATGTCTCTATTTTAAGATTGGAATGTGTGAAAATTGTTCTTACTGTTTTGATACTGCCATGTCACAAATACCATAAAGTGAATGTGTTTCTATGAATGCATAATTAAAAGTTTGAGGAACAATTAATTTTTTTTAAGACATTTTAAACCAAATATCCCTTTAATATTAACATAAATGACTGAATGACATGTGTGAATAAACCTTATATAAACCTTATTTGTCTACATGTAAGCTGGATTTTAACACCTTTACAGCACAGCCGGAAATCCCACCCTAGCAGCTGTGGGATTTCAATGACCCTTCTTTTAACCCCTTTATGCACGGGATCTCATTCTATATCCTCTTCCTCCGCTGATCCCTCTCCTGGATGTTGGTTCTCTTAGGGCAAGGCCTCTAGCAGAAGGCTTACATGACCGCTCACATTCCTCCTTGGAGACAAAGTTATTGCCATTCCCTTCACAACCACCAAACCAGAAATGTAAGCAAGAGCCAGAAGAAGAATCATAGTAGAAACGAGATGTCCACTCATAACAGGACCCAACTTTTTGTGCCAAAGAGCAGACACTAGCAGACTGGACTGGACTAGAATCCTGAAAACAAAAAAGATAATGTGTTTGAAAGAGTGTTCATGCAACAAAAATCAAATTATATGATGACAGATGGAGAGTGAAAATCCTCTGTTTTACTCTATAGGGGTAATCAGGACATCCTGCTCTTCCAAAACCATTAGCAGCTGTTACTCCATCATGGCAGCAGCCATATCTATCAACAAACAGATGCACACAACATAAATAATAGAGTGCAATAGGTATGGTCAGTTCATAGATTGTGAACTTTTCATTATATTGAATATATAAAATATATTAGACTTTAAGTAATTTTATATTATTGTGTATATTTTTTTTACATGATATTATTAATATTACTATTATTAATGTTTTATTTATATACATTTTTTGTATTCTACTTTATTAGTTATTTGCAGTGATTAAAGTGTGTCTGTGGGCAAATAATTTGACTTTATGTATGTACCTAGACCTATGACAGTCATCGTGAGCACAGCCTTCCCCACGAGGCCCTGAGGCAGCAGTGTGGCCATCTGGACAGCAGCCATAATATGACTGAGCACAGTGCGGCCCAGTCACTGAGGGATATGGATCACTTGGTCTCTGAACTGTTAACAGAGCAAATGTAGAGTAAAAATCAGAACATGCACATCTAAAAAAAACACATAAGAAATATATACAGAAATTCATTTCAAATCATCTACATAATTGTGACAGCTTTTTAACCTGAGGTTGCATCATGGGTATAAGGCACAAATCCACGCAAGGAGCTTTCATAACCACTGGGGTCCTGCACACTGGGCACCGCTGAAGCCAAGTAACACAAATGCAGAATGAGCAGAAATACTCCAGGTTAAAGAACTTAAGGGCTTTTAAGTGCATGTGTGAAAAGGAGTTATGTTTTATTAGGCAAGCATGTTAACACTTAGATCATAGATGGACATAGCAAGTTACAAAAATACATGGTTTTTAAAGCTTATAGTGCCACCTATTGTCCCATCTCATCTCCATAAATATGCATGATTATTTAGAATCATGCGCTTGAACCCCTAAATATATTAAAGGGTTTTAATATATTAAATCTGACTCTGCAAAGATGAAGTCTACTTTCAAAAACATACTTAAAAACACGGTCAGTGACCAAGAAAAAAACCTACTTTGTACACCAGGGCAGGGCTGTGTGTTGCAGCTCTCCACAGCATGAGGTTTGGAGAAAGCAGAGCATCTTTCATCTGGATAATGACTGCGATCCAAATCCATGCAAACAACTCTACGCTCGCGAGTTCCAGTTCCACAGCTACGAGAACACTGAAGGAGACAAGGAGAGAGGTATATGCCTAAATCTAATCAGATTTCCCCTCTAAGCCCTTTCTCTCCTTCCTTCTCTCACCAGGCTGAAGTCATTGATATAGTATCTAAAAACTTGGTGGCAAGCAGGTCTCTGACAGGATCTGACATCATGTGGACGTGTGAGACCCCTGCAGTGATGCTCAGGCATGCGCTCTCCTCTGCCCCCGACGCAGAACACCTCTCGTGTCTGCTGTCCCTCACCACACGTCATCGAACACTGGAGGAAACAAGAGAATAAAACAATAATCACATGTTAGAAATAACTCAGCAACACCTGTGTGGGAGCATGTGTCGATATTAATTAATGAATGAAATAACTACATACATCACCAAAGGGACCGACACTGTACTCAGCACAGTGGTGCTCGTTGCAGGCCTTCTGGGAAGCTGGTTTCCTGAGGCCTAGTGCAATGCAGTGAGATTCATCGACCATTGCTGATGTTCCATCATTAATACAGTACACACTACGGGTCTGCACTCCTCCACCACAGTGAAGTGAACACTCTGAAAAAGTGCTGTATGTGTACCTGCAAACACAATCAGTCACACTTTGTTCATTTAGAGTTTTGGTTCTGAACTAATCGTTGCCTGGGTTGCGAAGGCTACATACAAATTTGACATTCTTGTTGGAAATCACAGACGCCATGTCCTCCCGGCTAAAAAAGGGGGAGACTTTTCAGTGTGTTATCAGCATTCAGTTCAAATGCCAGCATCTCTGATGTTAAGGGGGTGCATATGTGCATACATATCAGCGTTAATGTGAGACTCTAATCGCGCGATAAAAAAAAATAACGCCGTTAATCTATTCACAAAGTTGGGTTGGGAGCTGGGTCTATACTACGCAAGCTATGGTGACTTTCACCTTGATATTTTAGCATGGATGTATACTTAGCCGTTGCGCTGTAGCCCTATTCGGAAGGGACTTGTTTACTAAACTACTGTACATGTGAGCTTCGATTATTTTTTATTTGTAGTAAACACAAATTTAATTTTGATAATTAAAACATATAACCA
>JAUMHQ010000083.1:13591262-13603483 GCA_032361165.1 Enteromius paludinosus
ACAATCAGTCACACTTTGTTCATTTAGAGTTTTGGTTCTGAACTAATCGTTGCCTCGGTTGTGAAGGCTACATACAAATTTGACAGTCTTGTTGGAAATCACAGACGCCGTGTCCTCCCGGCTAAAAAAGGGGGAGACTTTTCAGCGTGTTATCAGCATTCAGTTCAAATGCCAGCATCTCGGATGTTAAGGGGGTGCTTATGTGCATACCGTATGGGCGGCTTGCATGTTTTCAGAGGTATTGTGAATGCTGAAATGTATGTAAAGATTTTAGATTTTAGCAAATGCTCCCCTCCAGATGATGTCTATTTCAGGGAAGGCCTTATTTTAGCAAGTTATAATAATAAAAGTGTAATAGCTAACTATTACAACAGCATGGCTTAATAGTAGAAGAGTCCGGGTGCTGAACTAGCCTGACTGCAGTCCAGATCTTTCACCCCTAGACAACATCTGCCGCTTCATTGAAAAAGTCTACCACAAACTCTTCAGAAGCTGAAAACCTATATTAGGCAAGAATGGGACCAAATTCCAACATCAAAACTCCAGAAACTCACAACCTTGATGCACAGACATCTTCAAAATGTTTTGAAAAGGAGAGGAAATGCTACACCATGGTAAACATGCTTCTGTCCCAACTATTTTAAGATTTTTTCAATCATATTTGAAATGAGCTCAATTTGTGCACAAAATTGTAAAATTTATCAGTTTAACAATTTGTTATGTTATCTATGTTCTATTGTGGCTCATGTGATTTGAAATTCTTTTAGTTTTCATTTTATTTACATCCTAAAAATGCCCCAACACTTAGGAATTTGTGGTAATATATTACATACATTTCTTAAATATATTCATGAACATGTATGTGTGTGTGTATATATATACATATATATATATATGCATTGTGATTAATCATGATCAATCTGTTTGACAGCCCTAATTTGTTAACTTGAATGAATCAGAATTTTGCAACAAATCTATGGTCCTTTGGTCCTGACTGAATCAAATAATGAAGTCTCTGAAGAACAAAAGAGGGAGTTTCTAAGATTGTGGACATTTTCAAACTGATGAGTGTTTCTAAACTATTGTAATGAAAAAGACACCCCTTACTTGACCACACTCTTAAACAAAACTGTAACACCAATCTGGTTACTTCTATTACTGTACTGTACTGTGGGTTGGGAGCTGGGTCTATACTACGCAAACTATGGTGACTTTCACCTTGACATTTTAGCATGGATGTATACCTAGCCGTTTCGCTGAAGCCCTATTCGGACGGGACTTGTTTACTAAACTACTGTACATGTGAGCTTCGATTATTTTTTATTTGTAGTAAACACAAATTAAATTTTGATAATTAAAACATATAACCGATTGCAGAAATGAACGTGAGTAATCTTACCTGATACTGATTATAACTGATTACAATAGCCAGTCTTAACAGATCACTTGGTCTGGCTCTTTATTTGTATTTACTCATTTATTTTACATATCAAAATATATTAAACGTGCATGCGGTAAGAGGATCTACGGCATATCGCGTTGGCTAAAACACACAAGGAAACGTGTTGTGAAAAGTAATTTTACAGACATCGCATTCGGACTCTAGAATTATCACAGAGGTTGTGAGTGAAAAACACAGACATTAATCTAGATCAAAATATATATATATATAATATAATATATTAAAACAAACAAAAACAAGCAAATCAAAAACATCAGAAAGTCACGAAAAAACTGTATAAACAAAGAAGTATCAGTCTATCTAAGAAGTATGCAAGCATACGATATATTTCATTACACATGCATACACATAAAATTGCACATAAATTACCTGTAGGTGTCCAGTCTGGCAGCAGCTCCAGTGCCATGTCTAGAGGTGAAAGGAAGAGAGTAATCCTCAGAACCCACAAACTCCCCATGGCTCACCGCCTTTCAGAAAAGATAAGGGTGTTAGAATCAATTGTTTGTGTGTGTGGTTTTGTGCTATAGTCAGTGTACACGTACTCTGCAGACTCCCTCCACACAGACATCTCTGCGGCCCACATAGCATGGTGTGCCATCCACCACAGCTGGTCTGTGACGGTAGTAGAAGTTCTCTCCTCTGGGAACACACACCAGCTCACATGGGTTTGAAGCTGAGCCAAAACACAACAGGTTATGTGATTATATAAACAGACCCTCATCTTGGGACACCAGTGCACTGAACTGCCTGGGGAAGGTTTTTGACCATAAAAACAAGTAAAGGCTTCCAGAAGTTTCTTACTTAACCACAGATTATATCTAATTACACGTTACATGCTTAATTTCTGCACCCAAGTCTTTCACTTGTTGTCATTTAAGAAATGAAAGCTCCAATTTAAGCCACTGTGAAACAAATCATTTTTCTTAATTATTTCTTATTGTCAAATCTTTAAAAGAAAAGGTCCTAATAATTTGTTTTATAAAATACATTTTTTATATGTATACTTCTGTGTGAACGTAACCAAATTACAACAAGAAAATAGGCAATTGAATAAGACAAGATATATTCTCTGAAACCTTTGATATATTAAATAATTATTATAAATAGTGGTGCCATGATTAATTGGACCCAATATAAAAGTATTTTTTTACATTTTTTTTTTTTACAATTTATGTGTGGGTGTGTGTGTGTTTTGTATTTATTATGTATCCTGTACATAAATACACACATATACTTACTAATATTTTTTAAATATTTACATGAATTTACATCTATATACTATTTTTTCTATAAATGTATTATGTAAATAAAAAAATATTTTGGATGTGATTATATATATATAAAATATATAATCATCAGTACAAATTTATTTAGTCAATGCTTTGCGTAATTTTCTACCTCCATAGTATGGCTGCCATGTGTAACGTTTTCCCTGGAACTCAGTTCGGTCAAAGTGAGAACACTGTTCTTCACGGAAATCTATAGATCCAACAGGGCACTCCTTTATAAAGAATAAAAATATAGAGATGTAAAGAAAAAAAAAAAACATAAAATATAATGCAGAATAAAATACAGTGTTTATTTGGGGAGTGTTTTTGTTTACCTGTGTGTTACAGAGTTTGTAGGACTTGGATGGTCCAACGCAATTGTGCCCTCCATCCGTCCTTAATATTCAAAATTAGAGGTTGAGTTATGAAGAAAAGGGTTCTTATAAAGAAAGGTTTCAGATGTACTAAACACCCACATTCACTTACCTCATAGTGTTGCAGATCCTGGTTCTAACTGCTACTCCAGTGCCACAGGTGCGACTGCAGGCTCCATACGAGCCATATTCACCCCAGTAATCATTAGACGGCTGCCTCACCTATAACCAAACACAATATCTATGGTGGGGACAAATTTCAATCTGACATAGACCATACCATTTTCCATGATTCACCTAAACATCCCATGGGGAATTGCTTTAGAAAAAACACAAGCACAAGATGTGAACAAAAAATGTATGATTTACCAACGACCTAAAATCTGACCGCAAAAATATTTAAGAATGTGTCTCATTTTTGCATTACTCACACAGAGGACTGCAGAGATCAAGCACAGGATCCCGAGAAGAGAGTAGAGCATCATCTTCAAGATACAAATCAAACATTATTTAAATACATTTCTATATTTTTTCTATTATAAAAATTGTTCAGACTACTTACCTTCTCAGTGCGTTATTTCGAATATCCCAAGTTCACCCAGTCACAGCAAAAGAGTTGTGACACAGACGTCCATTCACTCAGGACTGAATAGCTCTCCCTTTGTACACATGTACCAATACACATTATTCATCTCAGGTTACAGTTAACCCCTCTTGGGAGAATGTCATGCAGGAATCATGGTAAAAGGGAAATGATTTAGTGACTGACACCACACTTATTTATTGCTTACTCTTCGGTAAAAATGAAAAACAGATTGTGATGTAATTTTAATTTTAATTTAATCCTTTTGCAGTCTTCTAAGGGCCAAATTGGTTTTCATAAGTTATGTTTTGTATTCAACAATGCATTTTTCAAATCAGTTTAACAGAAATATAGCCTACAGCTGTTTAGCAAAGGGTTATTTCATGCAACAAAAAAAAAAAAGTGAAAATTTGTTTTGTTTTTAACATGCAACTTTTAGCTTGACAAGACATCATCTGACATACTGGAGTCATACAGATTACTTGTGGATTATTTTACTAGCTTGATCTCTCATTCAACAACTGACGTACTACAGCATTTCTCCGAATTGGTTCCAAAAAAAAACAAAAACAAATGCATATATATCTTGGACAACCAAAGTTGACTCAGTCCTTTTAATGGGCCCAGAAGGCCAAAATATTTTTTACAAAGAGAGAGAGAACATTATATTATAAGCATTGTGTGAGAGATCTCACAGCGAGGCTCTTTTCAATGTTCTAACCACAGATGTTCCTCTTTGTGCCGCTAAACATACAGTATTAAATCATAGGGGTGGAAGTGCTTTGTGACACTCAGTCCTCTAAACTGCTATTTTAGTCCCTGTCACTTTTCAGCAACCAAAATGACAGACGGTAGCTGTCATTGTGAAGGAGAATGCAGACTCAATGTGCCAACTTTACCTACAGGATTGGCTTCACTTCCACCCCAACAATTAAGAGCCACATATACTACTTATGGAGACAATGAACATTTCATAAGGGAGTTCAATAACCGTTTGAGTGAAAATCTTTACTTGTATCTCATCTTACTATGCAGAGACAAAAATGTGACTCCAGTAGTTTTATCAGAGCTGTCGGTTGAGCTTCTCGGCTTGCCTTTCTTTAGAATCCAAAGCGTATTTGGTGTCTTGGAGGTCCTCGATGGTCTCCAAGGCTTCCTGCAGCTCCTTGTCAAGGGCGTTGTATTTGTCAGTCAGTATTCTGTTCTCTAGGCGGAGCTCCATGATGTGGCGACTCAGCTCCAGGTTGTAATGGCCACAGTGCTCACGTAGCTGCTCCACCTCCTTCAGAAGGACCTCCATACTCCTCATGAGAGACTCCAACTTCTCCTGCTGCTGCGTCATACTGCTCTGTTGATTTTTGTGCTTTGGGTTTGTGTAATATTACTAAAAGAAACAAGAGGAAAAAGAATACAGACACAGACATACACAGACTGAAATCCTCCCTCTCGTCTCCGTCTAATAGCCTCCGATTTAAACAAATCCAGTTTGTTTAATCCCCTCCTTGTCTCACCTATTTGTCCTGCTCCATGCTAATCTCTTTGATTAATATACCAGCCATATTACAAAGTGACAGTTGTATTAATGCCAAAAACACTGTAGAGTTTGAATGGATGAAACAACCACCTTTGATATCATCAACAAAAACTATATGAAAAGTGTTTTCTCTTCCCCTCGAATGACTTCCATTGCATTCAGTATTGTTTATGTCCATTGTAATAGACTTTAAACCCATTTTTGGGCTAGTTCAAACGTCATTCTTTTACTGTATCAAGATGGTCATTCTCTGTATTAAACCGAAATGCATCCTTTAAAACATGTATGCACACACAACTGCACCTTACATCTAAAGAACGGAGGAGTTTGGTTTATTACAGTATCTTCTGCTCGCGATTGGTTAAGCGAAGGTAAAAATGTGCTTTGCTAAACGTTAAGCCACTAAAATCCCTAAGGTGATTACCATGCCAACAAAAGTACTTTAACCCCAGACTGTCACTGCTTATTCAGTACACTGCCAGTCTGCGGTCTTCTCACTTTAGAGGCTAATACTCAAAAGATAGGTTAATCCAAAAGATAAATCTGACGAAATAGATTTCTATAGTAATGGATGAGTGAGAAGGTAATTTGCAGAGAAAGAGATTTGAGCTTGCAGTTATAAAACCAAGAATGTAACATTATAGGCTAAAGTCATGCATATAGTCTTTTTAATCTGATGGCACAGTCAAGAGCACAAGTAAAGCTATACACAAACTAGTCCAGTAAAAGTGATCAGGAATCAGAGGCTGCAAACAAAAGACAGACACAGAGAGAAAGCCTAAAAGACAGCTTGCCTAAATGACCGCCGCAATCAGCTTGTTACACAAACATCACTGCAGCTATAAAAAAAAAAAAAAGCTGCTGCTGCTAAGAGGTTGCTGACATGTAGTACTTTTTTGTGAGTTATGGGCCTGCAATTCTTGCTGTTTGTTCTCGTCTTCCCCATATGACAATATATTTTTTTGTTTTTGTTTTACATAAATATATTTAAATATATACATATTTTCTATCAAATGTTTTCTTTCAAATAGCCTACATGCCAAAACTGCATTTAAAATATCCCATAAAACGTAAAAACCTATATTTCTATTATTATATGTATTTATATAGGTATATACAGTATATATAATTTAGTTTGTAAGCATATTTTAATATATTTTAAAATACAAATTACATTTTATATATAGTATATTATAAATATGCGTAATATGCATAGCCTAGGCTATATAAAAATGAACGCATGTGTACAAAACCGAAAAATTAATAAATCATAATCCATAGAGATAGCATATTACATATATATTATTACAATATATTAAAACATATGCATTCATAAATCACATATCATTTCAGCATGCGGTCAGTTCTATAGGATTGGAGGTCACTCATCTACAGTATGACTTTGTCTACAGATCAGTGGATGCGGTACCAACACTCGGCCACTTGCGCAGTATCATAGCAACGCTATTGTAAACAATACTCTCTCGTTCATCTCGCTGTGGTATATTTCTTGGAGTAGTGCTTATGAACGCAGCTGAAAATGCAGCAACCCGAGCCATTAGCGGGGGAAGAGGCAGACGAATCTGGACCATCTGTTGAGTCTAAAAACCCAGAGGAGAGAATTGCCGCCCGTAGACTCCGCATAGCCGCGCGAAATGAGGCCAAAACACGGTAAATACTCATCTCGAGCTCATTAGCTCGGTGCCTTAACTTACTTCATTAACGTTAGTTAACATTAAACGTGGCATTCTCAGATATTTCGATAACTTATTCAGTTTTTTGTTTTTATATATGCACAATACTTAATACTTCAATATTGGTTTTGTTGTTGTTTTTGTAGTGAACAGCTCGGCGAAGATTCCCAGCAAAAGGAGGATATTAAAGAAGAGATACGGAAAAGTCAGAAGGAAGTGGAGAAATGTAAAAGGGTCAGTCGTCTGCTTTTAAATATATTTGTTTAATGAAACTTGCCTTTATTCCTATATTATATAATACAGTTTTGGGGAGAAACTGGTTACATGTAAATAAATTACGTAATTTAATTATAAAATAAAATTAATTGTAATCAGTTACAGTTACTGAGAAAAATGTTACATTTTTTATTTTCAAGTTATGTTATATTTTATCATATTACATTATATTGATAAGAAAGCAAATACTGTTTGTTTAAAAATAATGTAGTATTAAATATTGTGCACATAGTGTGTGAGGTAGATCAGGCTTTTCTCTGCCCTCTTTTACAGCACATGACAAAATTACAACGGGATGGTCTAGAGTTGGTGACCAACATTCAGGTTGCTGTAGATGCCAGAGAGACTGGCAGAAGAACAGAGCTAGAGAAGGCATTTCGACTGAGGTACAGACAATGAAACCTTGAAATTGTATCTCTGTAAAGTTTGTATTTACAATAAAAATTAATAATTTGATTCTATTAGGAGAGTTAAGCTGGAAAACGAGACCAAGTCCAGCCAGGAAAGGTTTGAGGAGATCACTCTCAAATGGACGGATGCCAAAATGAAACAGACCCCATTGGGTCTAAGAGATGCTCTGAACAGCCAGCAACAACTCTGTGACCAGATTATAGCAGACAAGAACAAACTAATCAGTGAGCTACAGCAGGTGAACTTCAGTCTGCAACAAATACATGCAAAAACATAGACTGTAAATCATGCAATTAAAGAGTGTTGTTTGTATAGGAGCTTAAGGGATGTGATGATCACTTTGTGAAGGACCTGAAGAAACAGGCTAAAGATATAGACCTGCTAATTGAGAGGATGGAAGAACAAATCTCAAGTTTAAAAAAGTCATACCAAGAGAACCTGAAGCAGATTGAGGTATTCTACTGCCTCCTGCAGGCTGGAGGCCACATACAAAGCATTCCATGTTATTATAGTCTTCTTATATGTTTAGTTTAAACTAAATGGTATAGTTGTGAATGGCATTATTTTCTGTGAACAATAAAGAACGCATTTGATGAGGACAGGAGAACGTTGCTAACAAAACACAGGAAGAAATGGGAGCATCAGATGAAGGAACGTAGCAAGAAAGAGGTGCAGTACATAAAAAAGTAACACACAAGTTCAAAAAACACTTTGGATATGTTCGAACCCGCTTTGACAACAGCATCTTTCTTTGCAGCTAAAGGACATGTTACAGGGTTTAAGTCTCTTGGAGGAACATGAGGACTTGCTGCAGAAGCTGAGGGTCCAGAAAGCTGAAGAATTCAACATAGACAAAATCAAAATGGATACAGAAGTACAGGTGAATTTAACTTGCACCCAATTATGAGTATAACTCTGTAACTTTATGCTTTAGATGGTAATGCCATAGGTACAAATAGAAATCTGCATTTGTGTGTGTGTGTGTGTGTGTGTGTGTGTAGAATTTAAGAAAGAAGTTACAGGAGGTGAAGTTCAACTGCCTTCTGAATGAAGAAAAACTTGATTACAAATATGAGGTGCTAAAGAAAAGAGAGGAGGAGAATGCCATTTTAAAATCCCAATTGAAGAGGAAAATTATAAGGTACTATATTTTTTACAGATTATTCTTAGTACACTTTTTTTTTGTTTTTGCGTTATCTCGCAAACTTTTGCGTTCTCTGGTGTAACCAGTTGAGCTCAGATAAACACTTTCTGTTTACTTTACGCATCCAGTTGAATAGACAGCTCTGTAATGGAGCAGTTCTACATCACTAGACTGCAGAGACTGAAAGCTGTCAAACACCCTCGCGGTATACCGACCGGTAGCTGCAGCGCCGCTTCAAGTCGAACACACCTAACCCTTTTTAGCGTAATATCCTTTTCAGGTGTCTTTCATTGACGTCAAAACTGAGCCTTGATCTAAGCACTGACCGTATTTCTTTATACTTTATCCTAAATTCAAAGTAACTGCTCCATTATGAATGTACAGAGCAGTAAACAGGAAGTGTTTATCCAGGAATTTTTTCTTCCTCCATGTCCCTTAAGAGGCTCCATAGATTTCAACATTATAATAATAAAAAATATTTCTTAATAACCACATCAAAATCATATCTGAAGACTGTAATGGTTGCTGAAAGTTCAGTTTTAGTTCAGTTTCAGGAATATATTACATTTTAAAATATATTAAAATAGAAAATAGTTATATAAAATTGTTATAATATTTCACAAAATCAGTAATCACCCCACAAAACAGTCATGATGGTGAGTTTAGATTCAGTACTGACCTGATTTTTTTTTCCAGAATGCAAGATATGCTCAACAACCTAAAGTCTAAATGCACCAATCAGGAGAAGCAGTTGAAAGCAGAGGAACAATCGGTGAGAAATGACAACGCACGCATCAAACAACAATACAAAGATATGCAGAAGAAAGCAAGGTAGGTGCATTTACTCTCATCTTGACCTAGAAAGGCATTCAGACAGTCCCAGGACAATCCTTGTTTTTGTGTGTTTGGGAAGACACTTTGCAGCGCTGGATGTCGAGCGTTTTGAGAAGCTATGGTTGATAAATGAAGGTGAAGTAAAGGCCCTGGCACACAGGGCACTGGAGACAGACAGAATAATTCATGAGCAGCAGCTGGGTCTGGCTTGGGTGTCTCCTCCGCTCCCCTTCATTGAGCGCTCCGGTCCGTTTGAGACCCTCAGGACAGCCTCACAGGGTGCTGCTCAAGAAGACACCCTTCAAGAAGAAACAGGAGGAGATTCGGTGGAGGAATCTGAGGGTCTGGAGGACAGTGGGAGTGGAGTGAACAGGAGAACAGTGAAGAGAATCCTGGAGCTATTGTGTGATGAATTGGTGAGTGTGTCATTGTGCGATTGGGGCTTATTCATTAGTTTGAGATCATTTTAACTGCTTGAAATTTTGAAAAATTGAACATTGTGAAATCGTTCTGGAAATTCTTTCATGTATATTAAAAAGTGTCATAATCCTACGATATAGGATTTTATAGTCATAAAGGGATTTACTGTCCCTTGTGTTGTTCCAAACCTTTATGATTTTCATTCTTCTATGGCCCACAGAAGAATGGATTTTATCATGTATGATCTATTTTGTCCACATTATGATAGTCAAAGTGATACAATGTTGTTTTAAACAATGTTTTGTTTTAGTTTTTTTGAAAAGTGCAACAATTAAACCAATATAAATATATAAAAGATGGTAATTTGCTCTGGGTATGGTCTGGAACAAGCCGAAATAAAGAAACTAAATAAAAACTAATTAACCTAGACACCATAAAGACACCATAATACAGGGTTTTTGTATTTGTCTTAATTTATCCACAAATTTATAAATAAATAAAAATAAAAATAATAAGAATTCTTCCTCCGTAATTTTGTTTTCCAATACAAATATCTAATGGAATTTAAGCTTGTTTCCCTTTGTATTAAGCTAATATTTGTTTTATTTATGAATTTCGTTTGACATCTGACATTTCATACAGCATGTCATTTTTCAAGTCATGTATCTTGACTTAAGAAACATTTGCAATGAGAGATAAGACTAAATAAAGACAAAAAGGCTGAGAACATCAATTTTGTTAGCTGTGTGATCAGAAGGTAGTACGGTACAGTAAAAGTTTTCTTAGTTTTACATTCGTAAAACCTGGAGAAACCCTGTAAATAGCTAAAGAATATGTTTCTTTGGAAAGAATCTCCTAAATCACTACTGTGTGTAAAAGTGAAACTATATCAGCTTTATCACCACATTTTCATTGAAAAACTTTTGTAATATCCTATTCTCTCTTTCTTTCAGGGTTTTCTTGTAGAGAGTAAACTGCTAAAGCTGGTGTCACATCTGGAGAAGAATGAACAGTCCCTTATAAAGCTAGATTGCATTTTCCAAGTAAGTACTGTACAATTAGACCTGTGGTTCTCAAGCAGGGGGACATGAACAACTAGGGGCCTCAGGAAACCTCCAGGAGGGCCCCCCAAAAAAAGTCTAAATTGTTACATTTAAGTTGTGTTAGCTTAATTTAAATGCTAAAGAAATTATGTTAAATAATGATCTTATTTTTGAGTTTTCAGCAGAAATACCAGAGGTACATACAGTATAAGCTTACTGTAGATAGAAGGGGCTTTGAATGTGGTCGCGAAGCACTGGAAAACGAGAAAGTCTGATATCTCAGTTGATTTCTTCTTTCTTTTATGCACACAGGCAATAGGGATTGAGAGTGAAAAGGATATGCATAAAATGGCTGAGTTCTTAATGAATTACGGACAGCATGGCCGAGAGCAGAGGGAACTGATGGAGGTAAAGGTGGATCCATCACAGCTTAAACTCTCACTATGCCAGTCTAGAAAAAAAATTCAATATGTTGTATTTCTTTCATGTGTTTTTGTTAGGAAGAGGAGACAACCAACAACCAACCCTCGGACTTTATCCATCATAATGATCTACTAGTGGCTCTGAAAGATTTTACCGCTCAATACTGCAGACCCAAGTCAGTGCACTTGCATTTCAAACCTAAAAGTTTCTACAGTCATACATATTCCATATAACTATTTGTTATTATGCCCAGTGATCTTCAGGCCTCACAGAAGAGCAGTGTTCTGGGGTTGGAAATGAGAGATGACTCTGAAGATACAGCATACTGGAAAAGCATAGCTAATATCATCCCAGAGTCCAAACTCAGACTCTGGAGTGCTCTAGACACAGCCCTCAACAAGTACCAGTAAGTGTGCATTTTTGTCATCAGTAATTATATCATACTACACTCAAATTAAAACCTTAATATGGGCATAGAAATATTTACATTTAACAATGATGGTTTTATTCCCAGTAATGTACTGACTGAAAGGGCTGAGCTTCTGGCGGAAACACAGAATGTTCAACAACAGAATACTGAGCTCAGGCAGCTGCTGCGTCTTTATACATCCTCCAAGGTGTGTGTGTGTGTGTGTGTGTGTGCACCTGGTATTTATCACCTTATGGGGACCAATTGTTCCCACAAAGATAGGAATACCAGTAAATTTTGACCTTGTGGGGACATTTCTTAGGTCCCCATGAGGAAACAAGCTTAT
>JAUMHQ010000083.1:13603583-13614057 GCA_032361165.1 Enteromius paludinosus
GCTACATACCTTCTATGTACATATCAGAGAACAATTTAAAATATTCTCTCAATGCATTCTATGGCACCTTTAACAAGCGAGACAGCACTACAGTTTCCACTTTTCAACACTAGATGGGGATGTTCTGACAAGCATAACTTCTAGTTGATTGTTTTGCGCATGATTTATATAATATAAACATGTCTGGCAAGATGGCGGGCTAAGATTAGCAAGGTGGACACATTTAGTCACATAGGGACATAAGAGCCCTATGCAAAGGGACACAGAATTGTTTGCCAGAGACAGGGTGAGTATGAAAGTTTAGATGGGAATATACAACAAGAAATGTAAACATACAATAAATACTCAGTCAATACAAGATGTCCACAAAGACAAGGACCCTCAGATTCTTACCCACACTCAATAACCATGACACTTGTGAAAACCACTCAAAATAGTAAACACTCCATGAGGACACACCAATAATAGGGTACATGCCGAACCCCTTCTCTTCCCTTCAGGAGGACCTACATACAGAAAACACAAGAAAATACAAATCCCAAAAACGACACAAGTCACTGGAACCATTTCCCAGTGTCCTCAGTGCGCAAATAGTGCAATCTAGTGCTTCAAAAGTGTAAAATAATAAAACAATTATAACAAAACAAATGACAATGCAGAGCAGTAACGCAGTCACATGCTTAACGTTTGTGGGGTTTCCATCTAACTCCCATGTGGAAAACCCCCTAGATGTGCAATCAAGCCTGCCAAACATTAAACAGAAAAGGTTTTTCCATAAAATCTCATTAAAAAGACAAACAATAAAACCAATAAGCCAGTACAATGTTGGGATTTGCATGGGGGCTCACCATGCCGAACTACAGCCACTTGCAGGCCCATGACTGAAACAGACAGGGTAATAAGCCTTTCCCTGTAACAGGCAAAAGGGACAAACCTGACAACTGGCCTGCAGCCATCACAATGGCAAACAGGAGGCCGACCTAGCTGCTAGCACTCAACGTGCCACAGCACGGCCACTCATAGGTTCATTAAGATTTAACGAACAAACCAATCATGAACAGTTTCAGTCACAGATTGGTTCTCCAGTTTAGGTAAGGCCAGCCAATCCTGCTAGGGCTACCCTTACTCTGCTACACATGATTCCTTTATATGTATGAGTTTACGAAAAAAAAAAAGAGAGATCATAAGGGCCCAGTTTTTCAAAAAATTATATCTGGATCAAATTGGTCCAGATTTGGAAATACCATGTTTTGCTATCCAGGATTAACTGATCTATCTTACTTTTATGACAGTTTTTTAAAGAAACATTGGGTTGGATCCCTGTGATCCAAATTTCAGGATTACCAAATCCTGTTTACCATAGGCTTAAATAGAACCAACAGTGTAGCCTACTGGCTCAGCAAAAAACAACAGGTAGGCAAAATACCAGTGTCCACAAATGGCCATTGTTTGTTTTATAGAGCTATGAGCAACAGTTACATTTATTTGACATCTGATAGCTTTTATATTATTTTGTTCTTGTTGTTTACCATATCTCAGTATCATTATATGTGACATGCTTCATATAGGCTTCAATTATGAAGGAATTTATATATCATCAGTAACCATTAAGTTTGTGATCATTCACTCAAAAATGTATTTGTTGTATTGGGTTTATTTGGGTCAAAAAAAAATCACAACCGAATCCACCATTCTGATGGGATCAGGATAATCCTGCTTTTTTGATCAAATAGATCCCAATCTGAGTTCAAAGTTTTGAATTACCCAAAGGGCATTTGATCCAAATGTAAGATTGGATTACGTGGTCTGATCTCAGAATCCCTCTTTTACTTTTGAAAAACCCATTTCCAAGATTTGATCCAATCCGTGATCCAAAATCCCACTGGATTACTTTTGAAAAACTGGGTCAAGGTGATACTTACCATATACATGGTTTCAACGACAACAACATAAACAAACGTGCGCACGCCTGCTTTTGTGGCCCTAACTTAACTTTGGGTAGACATCCAAATAAATAGAATCAATGTCAACAGCTAAGTCCTTGTAGAGTCATTATTGTTTTGATTAAAAGCGAAATTAAATCAGACAGATTTATTAAAAACGCCAACTCATTCGTTGCCAGCAGGAGGTGCTTTAAGCGCGAGAAACTAAAGGTTTCCCGGTAACGGCTGTAGACAAAGCAGCTCTGAGCTTAAAAAACGCTGAAGCAAGATGAAATTTCTAAAGACAGTCTTCCTTCAGAAATACAGTGATATAAAACACCCACACCTCGGTTTGATTTTTAAACGTGCATTGTGTTCTCATCTTTATTCTGCGAAGCCTTTTGGACAATCGGTCGGATTTTACATCGTGGCAGGTTGCCACAAATTAATAAATGTTTGGGAACCACATCCCACAGCACAATAACCTGAGACCAACTTCTTTACTCATTATTAGCTGTGTTTGTAGCCCGGGACACTAACCAGACCGCTAAACAAACACAGACCGGAAGATAACTTAAGTCCAGGCGTTAAGTGAGACTGGAATGAGAGAAACGCAGTCACAAGACTTCAAAAGATGCACGCGTAACGGTCACAGATGCCCGTTTAGCGCATACTTATTTACACAGAAGAGCTGAAATGACGGAAAAGCAGTGGCTTGGAGAGGAGACTTTGAAGACTTTCTAGACTGCAGTCCAACACATAAGTATGTTGTATCACAAATTACCTTTAAATTTGAACATGGGTCAAAACTAAACTGCAATTTTTTTTTGCTTTGTTTTGAAACATCCCAGCATACTTTCAGGTTTAACTGAACAATTACGGGACTAAGGTTGAGCAATAGGTCACATTATTTTAGTATTATTTAATTATAGGCCTGATAAACATTACATTTAGCTAGTTTAGCTATTAATCAACACGAAACATAAGCCTATAAACATTACATTTATTAGTAATTAATTAATAATGTTCTGATCACTGATCTATAATATATATCCTTTTGAATAGTTTTGTTATTCATAATCGTTTTATTGATTCTTTTTGGCTGTAAAGCATAATAGCCAATTCTTTCATGACAACTTACCTGATAGAGTGTCTTACTTTTGGGACAAATTGTCACAAATTGGTCAGCATTCTTTGAATAGCTATCCCGGGATATAGGCTAACGCTGGAAATACATCTAAAAATGATTAGCTTTGATTACACAAAGTGTGACAGCTAGCCCCAATTTTTCTATATTTGTATTAATCAAGGCAAGGGCATGTTTTTTTAAATAGACTATATATTTATATATTAATTTATTTATTTATTTATTTATTTTCAGTTGACATGTGGGAATTCCAGTGGTCTTGTTCCTCGGACTGTAATGGGTCAGAGGCGAGTGAGGAGACGGAGATTGCTGTGAATATCGGTGGTGTCAAGCACACTCTCTATGGGGACGTGCTGAACCGATATCCCGAGACGCGTTTGGCCGAGCTGGTGAACCGAGCCGCAGATTCCACACAAGAAGATCTCTGCGCGCTCTGTGATGACTATGATGATTTAAAACGAGAGTTTTACTTCGACAGAGACCCAGAGGCCTTCAAATGCATCCTGGAGCTTTATTACTACGGAGAGATTCATATTAAGCGAGGAATCTGTCCCATGCGCTTCGTGAGAGAAATGGACTATTGGGGGATCGATGCTAAGTATCTGGATGAATGCTGTATAAGTAATTTAAATGAGGTGCAAACCAAGCTTTCAGAAATAACAGACATGATAAAGATCATCCTGGATGACCTGGAGGATGATGCGACGGTCACTAGAGGTCAGAGGTGCCAAGCGTTGTTGCGCAATCTTATGGATAAACCAGAGTCATCTTTAGCCGCGCGCGTAATCGCAGTGGTGTCGTTTGCATTGATCCTCCTATCCTCTGTGGTCATGTGCGTGGGAACCATCCCGGAGCTGCAAGTGCAAGACGCTAAGGGTAACCACGTGGAACACCCGACCCTAGTGTTCATCGAGACGGCTTGCATCATCTGGTTCACCCTAGAATGCATTTTGCGCTTCGTATCCTCTTCGAACAAATTGCGCTTTGTATTTTCCTTCATGAATATAGTAGATTTTCTAACCATCGTGCCGTTCTACTTAGTGCTGATTCTGGGTGCTGCTCAGATAGAACTGGCCGATGTTCAACATGCAGTGCAAGCGTTCCGCATTTTGCGCATTGCGCGCATCTTCAAACTCGCGCGTCACTCGGTAGGTCTGCAGGCTTTCGCCGTAGCGCTCAAAAACAGCTCGAAAGAGCTGGGTCTGATGCTTACGTCTATGACCGTGGGGATTTTCTTGTTCTCTTCACTAGGGTACACATTCGAGCAGAGCCACCCGGAAACCATGTTCACCAGCATCCCACAGTCCCTCTGGTGGGGTATCATTGCCATGTCCACTGTGGGTTATGGAGACATCTATCCTAAAACAACGCTGGGCAGGTGTAACGCCGCTGCAAGTTTCCTGTGTGGAATCCTAGCTATCGCGTTACCAATTCACCTGATAATTAACAACTTCATCATTGTCTACAATAAGCAGCGTGTAATAGAAACCAGTGCAAAGCATGAGATTGAACTAATGGCGTTACGCGCAAAGGATACAGCACAGGAATGTCCGGAGTCTACAAAAATGCCATCACAGGCTTCGTTTGGCAACAGCTCGGAGTGGAATAGTGCTGTTGCGTCCGCGTAACAAACGGACCTGTGTATCCCGTTACTTGGTAAAACAGCAAATACGCCCAAAGACCAACTGTTTTCAAATGGAAGACCAAGAGCGTGATTCATCAACTTCAAAATAATAAAATACTTAGGAAATAAAATCAATCGATAATCTATCGATCGCTTGTTCTTTCGTTTGTATCTATCTATCTATCTATCTATCTATCTATCTATCTATCTATCTATCTATCTATCTATCTATCTATCTATCACTGGCTAGTGATCCATCTCTTTCACAAAGTAAAGCGTTAAGAACCAAATCCTTTCATGTCAGTAATCAAAACTCAAAGATTTTGAAACGTAAATTTACTATAATGTGATTATTTTAAAACCTTGAATTAGTCATTTATTTGTAATTCGCTCAAGTAAAAAAAAAAGTATTCCAACTGAATTTATTATGTCGAAGTTATTGGGATGAAACAATATTGGCATTTTAAATAATGAGAATAAATTTGTATAAAAAATTGGCTGATAAAGATAAACATACTTTGAGTGTGGACTGCAAAAGAGTCAGGGTTCTCCAGTTTTATCACGTGACACAACTTGTTGCCTTGCAGTTTCCAATTTGTAACACTAGAGTGAGATATTTCAACAAAAAAGGGAGTTGTTGCGTGCGCTAATAATACACCAATGGACGACTGCTGTTCGACACAAACGACAAGCAAGACCTCCTTAAGTGCTTTAGTGTGCATTTATTTGTACTGAGTGGAGAAAGCAGTGTTTGTACAAAATAAATGCTTAGGTTAGTTCGAATTTTACATTCGAAACATTTTTACAATTAAAATAATAGGCTGTAAGAGTGTAAAAAAAAAGTTTTAGAAAGTGCGAATGCCATGAGATGTCTCAAGACTATATTTTGAAATGTACCGCTGTCAATATTAACCACAGTAAGAGAGTATATGTTTTATGACTGTCCTTGGTCCTTCAATCTGAAAACAATTTATGACTCTCCACCCCTCCCATCACGTCTGCTCCGTCCCACACACACACACACTCACTCAACACACACCTTGGTTCTGCTCCTGTCACTCGTCTTGACTCATGTTGCGCTCGTTCGGATTTATTCTGCTTTACACACGGACATCATGCAGCTGAAGTCAGAAGCTTTTTAAGACTTTCTTCACAGGGTTTTGATCCAAACATATGTAAGTTTGTTTCAATTACAGTCGACCATTTCCATTAGAACATTATTTATAAATTTAATTTATCAATGGGAACTCGACTTAGGCTAATATTTAAACAATGTATTGAATCTCTAGGTAAAAATTATTTTTCAATATATTACATAAAACCTAGCTATTTCATCTTAAAGTGAGCAAAATTAGTTTTGTCCTCTTTTTTGCTAATTTACAAGGTGAAACCAGGACTACAGCTTTCACATGGGGAAGTTGTCAAGGGCTGTTTCTCAGTAACTAGTCCCAGCAATGGTTAAGGCTATACGTTTATGCCAAAATGAAAACCAACTTAAAGTTGTCACATACACATAAATTATTATAACATATTACTTACACTAGGCTATTTTTGTCCATACAATGATATAATATTTAAGTCTCCTTTACGCTTTTGTTGTCCCAGGATTTACAATAGCAGTTTTCACTGTGACAACTTGCCCCATTGTGCCCTTCTATTGGCAAATATTGGCACCAAAGGTCAGAATGTGTTCAAGGAGCCTAGTCTTTTTTCCGGCAAAAAGGAAAAATCACAGTATGATGTTTCTAGCCGTGATCTCTCCTATTGTATTTATCTAGCTACTAGTCATGGACATGTTGCTTTTTATGGTCCACTAGATTAAAACTTATCCTTATTTTGTTTTCGTTTAAAACTCTGTATTGTTTCAGTTGACATGTGGGAGTTCCCGAGGACTCGTTACGCGGACTGTAATGGGTCAGAGGCGAGTGATGAGACGGAGATTGCTGTGAATATCGGTGGTTTCAAGCACATTCTCTACGGAGACGTCCTGAACCGATATCCCGAGACGCGTTTGGCCGAGTTGGTGAACCGAGCCACAGATTCCACACAAGAAGATCTCTGCACGCTCTGTGATGACTATGATGATTTAAAACGAGAGTTTTACTTCGACAGAGACCCAGAAGCCTTCAAATGCATCCTGGAGCTTTATTACTACGGAGAGATTCATATTAAGCGAGGAATCTGTCCCATGTGCTTCATGAGAGAGATGGACTATTGGGGGATCGATGCAGAGTATCTGGATGAATGCTGTATAAGTAATTTAAATGAGGTGCAAACCGAGCTGGCAGAAATTGCAGAGAAGGTCAAGACCATCCTGGATGACCTCGAGGATGATCCTACGGTCACTCGAGGTCAGAGGTGTCAAGTGTTTTTGCGGAATCTCGTGGAGAAACCAGAGTCATCTTTAGCCGCGCGCGTAATCGCAGTGGTGTCGTTCGCGCTGATCCTGCTCTCCTCTGTGGTCATGTGCGTGGGAACCATCCCGGAGCTGCAAGTGGAAGATGCCCAGGGTAACCTTGTGGAACACCCGACCCTTGAGTTCATCGAGACGGCTTGCATCATCTGGTTCACAGTGGAATATATTTTGCGTTTCCTGTCCTCTCCGAACCAGTTGCGCTTTGTGTTTTCCTTCATGAATATAATAGACTTTCTAGCCATCATGCCGTTCTACGTGGTGTTGATTCTTATGCATTTGGGCACTGCAATCATGGAGCTAGCCAACGTCCAGCAGGCTGTGCAGGCGCTGCGCATCATGCGCATTGCGCGCATTTTCAAACTTGCGCGCCATTCAGCAGGTCTGCAAACTCTTACATTCGCACTCAAGAGCAGCTTGAAAGAGCTGGGTCTGCTGCTCATGTACATGAGCGTGGGTATATTCCTGTTTTCCGCGCTGGGGTACACATTGGAGCAAAGCCACCCGGAGACCATGTTCACCAGCATCCCACAGTCCTTCTGGTGGGCTATCATTACTATGACCACTGTGGGTTATGGGGACATCTATCCTAAAACAACGCTGGGCAGGTGTAACGCCGCTGTCAGTTTTCTGTGCGGCGTAATAGCTATAGCGTTGCCAATCCACCCGATAATTAACAACTTTGTCATTGTTTACAGTAAGCAGCGTGTGCTAGAAACCGCTGCCAAGCATGAGATTGAACTCATGGCATTACGCGCGAAGGAGGAAGTGCAGGAGTGTCCGGAGGCTGGAAGAACGGCTTCGGCTGGCAGCAGCTCTGTATGGGATAGCGCTGCTGTGAGCGCGTCACAGAGTGACACATATATCCCGTTACTTGGTGATCCAACAAATATGTCCAAAGACCAACCTGCCCACAAATGCAAGAACCACTAGAGAGTGATTTGCGCTTGTTCTCTGTCAACGCTTCAGAACAATAAACTAATTCGGAAATCAATATGAACAATACACTGTGGTTAGAGTCTGGAAAACGGCAGAACTTGTTCAGTAATCCTTAAACTCTATCAATCTATCTAAAATATGTTTAAACATGTAGCTGTGACTCTAACCCATTGCTTAACAATAAATCATGTCATGTCAGTAATCAGATCTTCAAGCTTTTAACATAAAATGGCTTTTAATTAACCTTTAACCTTTAATTAACATATGAGTGTGTACGCTCTCAAGTCTCCCTTTAGAAAAGAATGATATAAAATGGGTTACTAAGGGTCAATGCAACTATCAAAACAACATTTTATCAAAAAAACATTAAAGTAAATTACAAGGGTATATCATAAATAGCAAGTGTATTCAAAAATCATTAAATCTTACACACATCAAAGGATTCAAGACTCCTTGTCTCTAAAGACATCTAATGAGAATCTCTAACTGAATAAGCCTGAGGGGGAAAAAAATGACTCAACCTAATTTGTATACAATTTGTAACATTTCTTCAATGATCTTTAAAATACAAAAAAACTGTGTCTTGTATTACTTCTCGTATTAAACAAAATCTCCTCTCTCATTATTGTAGCCGTTTGGCATTATACAACAGCAAATGATTGTTTAAATTAATATTATTACTATGTGGATTGAGCAATAGCAAGGGTTCAAAACTGTAAAACAAAACCAGCAAACAATATGTGTGTTTTTGCTCTGGTGACTGAATGTGCATGATATGATCGTTGAATGTGGTGATGTAGACACATCTGATCTTGTCCTGTACACATAGACATCTATGAATTTACCTGTACTTTTTCTCTCCCTAGTTTTTTTTTTCATCTCACCTGCCCATTAAACTACAGTGTGAACCACCATCCCCCTCTGTGGGAGTTTGAATGATGTGTCACTAGAGGGTTTGAATTTTGCCGCAGTGCTTTGAGCATCCCTCGGGTATCAGACACTCATTTGTTGGCTCCAGAAAGACATGGGTGGATGTGGGTGTGTTTTGCGTAGGTGTTATTCATTCTGTCTGAGTGAATTAATGCAATGAATGTGTTTGTGCCCACATGGAAAGATCTTTGTGTTTGTGTGTAGGTCTACTGATGGCTGGACACTGAGATATGGCTTAGATCTGGTATGTGGGTGGACAAAAGAGCAGCCGGTGCTAATAGCCAGTAATCACTGACCCCACAATCACAACTAAAACAGCATCACACAACACAAAATTGCCACATATCAGCATCTACAACAGGACCTCTATAACTCTCACACCGTCATGTTGTCCAGCTAAAAGGAAAGCATATGTTCCATTCAGCTGACGGCGTCCAAAATCTCAATTGCACATGGATCAGTATTGAGTTACACACACTACATTGTAACCAGAGCACATAGTCAGACCCCCCTCCACATCAGACACATTTTGGAATCTCAAAGCGCTTTTCAGATCTAAAAATAAGTTTCCCCTCTAGGAGAACTAGGAGGTAAAATCAGACATTACACACAAGCTACTTTTCTTACAAACCGTCTGTTTTTCAGAGTGTGCAATTGACCTTTTTAAAGTATGCATTTGTTTTCAAGAGACACACAGATGTGAGCTAATAATTTTCCATAGTTCGTGTGCTGAGGAGAATAGAAAGTGAATGACTGCAATCTAATTTAATTTAATTTACATTTTATTTCAAAGACCAAGAGGCAATAAAAGTACCAAGAGGCAAAAGAAACTGCTGTGATTTAAATGGCTCTTCACATCAAGAGTAATTTTCAGAGGAGTAAATGGAGGAAAAGCATAACTGAAAGTACTGCATAGAAGCCCCCTTTTTCTTTTAGAATAAAGCTATTTCTTCACAAAAAGGGCATTTCCACACTTCAGAACTGTGGTTAAATTTAGAGAAGATTGATCACAGTGATCAAAACTGACCTTTACTGATGGTGAGAAATTAGGGAAAGAAAAGAGAAGGGAGAGAAGTCTGAAAAGCAAAAAATAACAGGGTTTAAACTTTGCTGCATAAAGTGGGGCCTTAAAAAAGGGTTTGAGGACTAACGGGGTCACGGACGAATGCTAGGAGGTCAGCAGAAAATTTGAGAGTTGTTTTAAAGCAGTTTCTCCTCAGGTTTATACATTCTAACAAAATCATCTAAAATATACTGACAGGTTAATCTATATTTTTGAAAACAATATTTTAATAATTTGCGGTGGCATTGGTAAAGTGTAAAATATTTTGGCCCCACTATATCAAGTGGCCTCAATGCCTGTGTACTTACACTCAACAAAAATATAAACGCAACACCTTTGTTTCTGCTCTGATTTTTCATGAGATGGACTTAAAGATCTAAGATTCATTCCAGATACACAATATTACCATTTCTCTCAAACATTGTTCACAAATCAG
>JAUMHQ010000083.1:13620107-13639122 GCA_032361165.1 Enteromius paludinosus
ACTTAATAAATATACACAGCACATACAAACATATTATGCAAAGAAAAACTTTTATTTTGGATGCGATTAATCGCGATCAATCATTTGACAGCACTAAACGAGAGAACGAATTAAAGGGATAGTTCACATAAAAATAAACAAATAAATAATTCACCCTCAAGTTATTCCAAGCCTGTTTTTTTTTTTTGTTTTTTTTTTCATTTTTCATATTCATTTATTTGTATTCAATTTTCCATATGGAAATAAATTATAACAATGGCAGATTTTATTTTTTTATTTTGGGGGAAACTATCCTTTTAATAAAGACCCACTCCTATTTTAGGCCTATTTCTTTTAGCAAGGTTGTCAGCGTTTTTAATGGACCAGCTGGGGAAATGATTCAGAGATAATGATTTAATGATTAATTATACATTCCAACTTTTTTAACAAATAGGATAAGAAACCGATTTAATGACTCATTTGCTCCAGTCAGCATTTTTGACCTATAGGTTGGGGAAATTATTCAATGACTGGTTAATTGACTCACCAGAAAGACTAAATTCAAAAATATTGTGAATATTGTACTTATTACTTACTATGTCAGAAATAGTAGTTAATACTAAATTTTGTTAGTTAGTTTAATGTTAATACAAATTTAGCCCTATTGTTTTGATCAGAAATCAGAATGAATCAGTAAATGATTGAATAACTCACTCAAAAGACTCACTTGTTTAGCTCCCGATAGAACAAAGTAAATTTACAAAGAAATATCGTAATTTAATTAACTAATATAATATTAATATACCAATTAAAGTACTGAAATCTGTTTTGTACTTTTGAAATACACTGATAAGCACCAAATGCAGGTGGTGATAAAAATGTCACACGATGAACCATCACAAGCATCTTTTAAATATGAAAAAATATAGAGAAGGTGCTCAGTGTCATTCACACAAATACTAAACACCATCATGGTGAGAAACTGAAACTGAAATATGCAATAAACATTAATTTAACAACAGTACTTGTAACACAAAACCTCAAATTCAAACAAAATGCAATGCAGGGAATTCAGGGAATGTCAGTTTAGTTTTACCATTAACCATTTAACAGGTTTTTACCGTAGTATCACTGTAATTTTTTACAGTGAACATTTTGTCACCACCTACTGTGGTAAAAAAAAAAAAACAACAACATTTAAAGCGTGCAGACACAGACATATGGATTAAATTTGAGGACCGCATAAGTATACACTAAACACAAACTCATTACCTGTAAGGTCAAGCACATTAAGATTAGACAGGCCCAAAAGCAGGTCCGCAGGTAATTTACGCAGCTGGTTTCTGATCAGATTGAGCTCCCTCAGATGGGACAAGATCTTCAGGTCATCAGATGTGATGGAGCTTAAATTGCTGAAGCGGACACTGAGGGTTGTAGTGTTACCTGGGAAGGCCTTGCTGGGTAACTCTTTGAAGTTAACAGACACACAAATGACTTGGACTTCATCGGATCTAAAGACATGTCTGCATGCTCCTGGGCGTGAAACACTCAGCGTAGAAGTAATCCAACTGTATAGCACTGCAAGCGTTAAAAAATAAGAGCCGTACATATTTTAAGACAAGACGCAACAGAAATAAGATTATACGGAGGATCTTAATAGAGAACTGATTGTGCTTTTAGAACCTGACTCGCATATTATATTGGTCAACATGCAAGCAAAGAAATTCCTGGTCAACATTTGCTTTAAAAGCTTGAGCAACATTGGACTTTTATTAATCAATTTTTGTGAATCATTCACAATGGCAAAGCCATCTTAACTCTTCGTAAACAACAATTTTCACGCTTTACAGTGCTTCAGTGAATATCATCTCATATTTCAACATTTAATATGCAATATGCTAAAAGCTGTAACTTCTAATAAACAAGTAATGATGAATATGCTAATTTAATACATTAATGCAACCTTTCTCCTAGACAATATGATTTCGTTTTTTTGTGTGTGTGTAAGCAACACAGATGAGTTTTAGATCACCACACAAAGAGGTTAATCAAATAAAGCTTTTTTATTAAGAATTTCACAATGATTTGTCAGTGGCAACACGGCAAAATGATAAAACAGAGAAAATGTTTGGACCGGAGGCCTTCATGTTCCACTACGCATACAGATTGCGTCTTAATTTTCGCCACAGCAATGAATAAAATGCTAAAATGTGCTATAGATTGCATCATGTAATATCAGTCTTTAATAACACATACATTTTGAGCAGATAGGTCTGGCAAACAACTGTTTTTTGATATAATGCATGATAAAAATATAATCTGTCACTAAATATGTATCTGTTTTTTCTAACAAAAATAGATATAATACTCGAGTATGGAAATTCAGATGATCATGTAATTGCAGAGCCAAAGCAGGCCTATATATTCTGTTTCAAACACTCAGGCAAACAGGCACACTTATTGACAACCTTGCAAGGAGACCAAAAAGTTGTTTTTGAGAAACTGTATAGTCTATAAAGACATAAAACACTCTGGCTTAAAATGGTGATTTATGGCTTGTTCAGTATTAAATATAAGAGCCCACCCCACCAGCCATTTATACTTGTGGAGATTGGCACATTGGAAGTCCTGCCGTTTGCCAAAATGAACACTATGACATTCTCCGCTTTCATAGTTCCCAGATGGATTATCGCCTATCCAACCTTCACCATGGTTAGCTGAAATTAAAAAGAGAGGAGAGTTTCAGGTCAACTATGTATTAAATATGGCAGACATTTCACATCCTGTTCTTTATTCAACCACACAGCTTAACCACCACACCATCAGTTTTCAGATCTGTAACATTTAAATCGAAGACTTTTTTTTAAATTCAGTCAAAACACTTACACACAATCATGCCCACTAATTTTAGTGCATCAAACACAATATCAAAATCAAAACGTGCCCTGCTTATAGTCCCTCACATTCGGAAAAAAAATGCACTTTGTATGCAACACTTCAAAAAAGCATAAACACAGACACAAAAGCATGCTAAGGCACCACTGTGGTTACCCCACAAACTCAACTCCTCAGAAGTCTAATACATCGTCATCATCCATTTCAACATCAAGAGACCAACCCCAGTCCTTCAGGCCCAACTCAAGCAATCTGGAACAAAGAGGAGTCATTTGGCCTCATGTAAAAATATCAACGGAAAAATGAGGGCCACCCATGTTTAACGTAAAACATATAGATAATTTTTTTGAAAGAAAAAAGAAAAAACTAAAAGAAGTGCAGATAACCCTCATGACTCTCAATCTTTTTTTTTTTTATTGGAAAGCCAGATATTTAAATCAGATACTGTGTGCAGCTAATGTTAGTTGCCAATATTATTGAATTAAAAGAGATTAAAATTGTTAGTGGATGATATTTTAGTATTTACACTCAAGCAAAGAAGATCTATTTCATTTTTAATGCATACAGAGACCAGAATAGACAGCCAAATGTTTTAGGGCAGCACAGACGAGCAGAAAACCTGGGCGGTAAGCAGCGATGCAGTGTACTTACTGTCCACATATAAGCACAAGTGGGGAAGGTGAAAGGTCAAAGGTGAACAGGTCAATGAAGAATGATACGGAGCATGGGGCCAGGGCTATAAAAGGTTAGCAGTATAACGTAAGCTACTGAGAACCTGTGCAACTTCACAGCCAAATCTAACTCAATCGAACGAAGCAGCATCTACATCTACCTTGATTGAAGCTGCAGTTCACCCAAAAATGAAAATGTTGACATTATGTATTCACTTCATATTATTCCCATATGGAATTTTTTTTATGGAATAAGAAATTTTAAGAGTTTACACAAAGTCGCCACAACTTCCAGGCCCCAAAAATTGAAAAATGCAGCATCAAATTACTGTAAGTAGTTCATACAATTAATTTTTGGGTGATTTTTTTCCTTTAATTGTGCAAACGTTTGTATTCAAAGCAACTTGCAAATGAGTTTCTATACAAAAATAAGGAGCAACAACATAAGCAATGCTCCAATCCTCATTCTCAAAACTTAAGCAGAAGAGTTCAAGCTAGTACAGATGAGTAAGTAGGAACCAGTAAAGATTTTAATGACTATAGAAAGTGACTTTGTATAAATGCATGAGAGTTCTGCATTAAAATATTCACGGAAAACTATCAAAGAATGACAAAATATCAGCCTCAACACAAAAATAAATTGCCATGAGTCTGGCCCCTACATAATAATTTTAACAGTAGTGTATTGTTAACAGAAATTGGCAGTGTCAGTATAGTTCAATTAATTAACCACAAATCATTTTGTAAATCAAGACGTTTCAAGCACTGTATGTTTTTTCTGTAATAATTTATTTTTAGCTGTTTAATTAAGATAATTAACATTAATATCAATTAATTATCCAAATTATATATGTACACTTTTTCTGTAATTCACTAATAATTTAATATTTCCATTTACTGGCCCTCACCTCCTAGTTGAGAACCACTGCTCCAATAAATGCCTGTTTTTTTAACTTCAGTTGACTGTATGTAACATTATTCTGTGTCAAGCTCCTCCTCGGTTCTCACCTGGTCTTGGGTGAGGGCTGCTGTCGGGTGGAAAGCACTTTCATGGCTGCTCTGTGTGAAAGTCTGGGAGATGAACGGGCTGATATGTGAGGAGATGGTTCAGGGGACAGGCCAGCTGGTGATGCCTCGGAGGAAGGAGAAGCTATAGCTATGCTTGAAGAGTGGGCTAAAGGTTTACGCGGGACCTTCTTGAGTAAGCGGCTGACCCATTTCTGCTGCTCTTCTGTGGAGGTGGCCAGCAGCAGTAGCTCTTTGGCCGCGGACATGTCATAGTTCACTGGAGAAAAAAAACAACCAAACCGGTCATTTTCAATCCAAAGTACACCATGTGGTTGTTCAAAAGTCTGTATTTATATTACATAAACATTTGGAGTCAGTGTGGATGAATTAAATAAAAAAAGTGGCAGTAAAGACATATAATGTTAATAATGTGGAATCAATGATGATGATTTCCAAAAGAATATTAATAGTGCAACTGTTTTCAGCACTGATAATAAAAAAAAAATGACACTGAAGGCTGGAGTAATAGGCTAGTAGCTAAAAGCTTTGTTATTACATATGTTTATAATCAAATAATCTGTATGTGCAGTTCTTTATGATTGTGACCTCCTGACCTCTGCAAGGAGCTAGGACCTCTTCTTTGAGATCTATGTGGTCTTTATGGCATTTGATTCGGCAGCGTCTGCACTCCAAGGCTGGCGGGGGCTTGAAGACGTGCCACAGAGGCCTTGGACATGCTTCACAGCTAGAGGGGAAGTGGTAAAGCGTGAGTACAAACTCATGACCTTTGTGTGGGATAAACGATGACCTTTCAGCTGCTGATAAGGCTTCCACAGCAAGCTCTTCTTTCTTGCTCTCTCCCTCATTAGCATATAATATCTACATGCAGAACAGAAGGGAAAAATAAGTTTGGTTAGGTTACTCTTAAAGAATGATAAAACATTTCCTGGAGGGCCAAAGTAAGCATGTTACCTGGAAGATGCGAGGGATTTCTCTGGGATCTGCGCGGTACACGTCTGTCTGAGTGACAGGTCTCACATGGAAGAGTTTGCTAAGAGAGGAAAAAGAAGGCATATAAATAAATGTGCCAGCTAAGAAAAGAGCCGTAAATGTTTAAGATTCTATGTATTTGAACTGCATATAAAATTTAAATCCATTTGGATTACTTGTAACTAAGAAACTTAATGTGGCATATGTATATGATTGGACAAATATGCACATATGTGTATGCACGCATTTTACATTTTCCAACATATTAAGGTAGCGATATATAGATGCGGGGGCAGCAGTCTAAGCAGGGACACCCAGACTTCCCTCGCCCCAGACACTTCCTTCAGCACTTCCGGGGTAACACCGAGGCGTTCCCAGGCCAGCCGAGAGACATAGTCCCTCCAGCGTGTCTTGGTCTTCCCCAGGGCCTTTTCCCGGTGGGACATGGCCGGAACACGGTACGGGAGGCATCCAGGACAGATGCCCGAGCCTCCTCAGCTGGCCTCTCGATGTGGAGGAGCAGCGGGTCTAACCGAACTTCTCACCCTATCCGGGCGGTCATGACTCAAAGCTCATGACCATAGGTGAGAGTAGGAATGTAGATTGACCACTAAATCGAGAGCTTCGCCTTGCAGCTCAGCTCCTTCTTCACCATGACAGACCGGTACATCGACCACATTACTGCAGAAGCGGCACCAATTCATCTGTCGTTGTCTTGTTCCATCCTTCCCTTACTCGTGAGCAAGACCCCAAGATACTTAAACTCCTCCACCTGAGGCAGGAACTCCCCACCAACCTAAAGGGGACAGGCCACCCTTTTCCGGCTGAGAATCATGGCCTCAGATTTGGAGGTGCTAATTCTCATCCCAGCCACTTCACACTCGGCTAGCAAACTGCCCCAGTGCCTGCTGTAGGTCCTGGTTCGAAGGAGCCAACAGGACAACATCATCTGCAAAAAGCAGAGGACTGCGCCTAGAAATCCTGTCCATAAAAATAATGAACAGGTCTGGTAACAAAGGGCAGCCTTGCTGGTGTACAACACGAATTGGGAACAAGTCTGACTTTCTGCCGGCAATGCGAACCAAGCTCCTGCTCTGGTCGTACAGAGACCGGACAGCCCTTAGCAAAGGGCCCTGGACCCCATACTCCCAGTGACACCTGGAGGGATGTGATTGGGAGGAACGGTCCCCCCTTATCTCAGACCCCTTGTGAGACCCTATGTTGGTGCGGTTGGCCTTGGATTTCTCCTAATTCAAGACAATGCTAGACCTCATGTGGCGGAAGTGTGTCAGCAGTTCCTGCAGACGAAGTCGTACCCCAGTCCTGAACCCAATGGAGCACATCTGGGACATCAGGTCTCCCTCCATCCAGATACTTTAGTCTAGGTCTGGGAGGAGATCCCTCAGGAGACCCTTTGCCACCTCATCAGGAGCATGCCCAGGCATTGTAGGGAGGTCATACAGGCACGTGGAGGCCACACACACTACTGAGCCTCATTTTGACTTGATTTAAGGACATTACATCAAAGTTGGATCCAGACCTCCATGTGTTAATAAATTTGATTTCCATTGATAATTTTTGTGTGATTTTGTTGTCAGCACATTTAACTATGTAAAGAGCAAAATATTTAATAAGAATATTTAATTTATTCACATCTAGGATGTATTATTTTAGTCTTCCCCTTATTTTTTTGAGCAGTGTAGTTAATTAAAAATAATTTTGTTTTAGGGCAGAAATCTTAACCATTTCATTTATTAACTAACAAATATGTATCACTTTAGGCTGGTTAGTTTATGCAATTTTAGATGCATTCAAATACATAAATCTTAAATTTAGCCCCAAATATTTTTAAACTCACTCTATGTCCAGAATCATGAAGGGGCTGGACTGCTCTCTGTCTTGCTCGGAGTCATAAAACAGGATCTTCTTGCTGCTTACCACCACATACTGTGATTTACACAAAGATAAAGACACAGATGATCAGAGTATTTGTTACAGTGACATGTGAGTGTGCAGGTTCAAATTTTACCTTCTTTTCCCATCCAAACCGCTTGGTATTTTTGGTAGTCATTGAGAGCCATCCTTCAAGACTTGAATCTGTGGTAAAAGAAAAGCAGAAGAGTTTTTTTTACAAAATTTTATTTGAGATTACAGAGCCACGCAAGCTTTTTCTGACCCATTTTTCTTCAAGAAAAACACCTTTTTAAAGTGAAGAATGCAAAACCGTACTGGAACGTGGAAGTCTCTTGGAATAAAAGGTTTCAGTAGTGTTAATGAACTTTCAAAAAACACACAAGGTGATCAGTGTGATTATGTGCGAAACTAAGTCAAATCTAATGAGCATCACACCATGTTGGAAAATGTGGCTGTGTTTTAAAACATAATGCAGTGATTCCAACCTTTCTGTCTAAACATCAGACCAGAACTTTTGTATAGGAAATATATTCTGCTACGAGCATCACCATTATTATTGCAAGTATAATTGCAAGCAAATCGCAGTGTGTGTTAAGCAATTAATAACAATAAATAAATAAATACATACATTTTTAAACATTTTTCATATTACATTATTGTTTTTTTTTTTTATTCCTAATGTCTTTATGTAATTATTTTTATAGGTTAAACAAAGCCAATTGTGTAGGTTAAACCTGTATAATAGATTAAACAAAGCATAAATAAATAAAATTCCCTGCTTGGGTTATGCATGCCTGGTTGGGAATCACTGACCTAGTGAGCTGCATACCTACAGAGCATTTCAGGACTTCATAGGCGTATCTTAGCCCAAAAATGCTGTCTAGGTTTTTAGTGTTTAAACTCCACACTGAACGAAAGAGAGCAAGGGGCATTATGCGTGCTGATTTGTTTCCATGCAGGGTCACCTGCAGACTCTTGGTCAGTAGGCTTCTCATATGTGAGGGCAGGCCTTTGCCCCATCTCGACTTCCTCATCCTCCTCGGAGTCGGAGGGGAACTGAGGAACGATCCGACATGGACGAGTATCAATACACACTGACTTGGAGCTTCGTTGGTATGTGAAGGACATAGACTCCGAAGTGTGTGAGTGTGTGATACGCACTACAGTGGTGGGAGTGGGAAGGAATGAAAGAAAAATTGAGGAAAAATAAGCAAAAGATGTATACATTTAGTATGCCATTGTGACCAGGGAAAGAAAGCAATATAAAAAGAGGGGAACTAGATAGATAGATAGATAGATAGATAGGATAGATAGGATAGATAAGATAGATAAATATGGTGTTTTTAGAAAGTACACTGAGTGATTATATTTATATTGAATGGTTTGTGGTTGCACAACACATGGTGTGGCACAAAATGAATGAAATAGTAGTATAAATGAAAAATTGGTGTCTTCAGTCAAACTTAGCATCGATTATTGCATGAATTACCACATTAGGCAGTCCTGCACTTCAGGGGTCATAACCTGGATTGTTACCTGGATATGCATCATCACTCTCCAGGTCGTTGCCGGTGCTGCTGATGCTAGTGGTGTCTAGAGAATGGATGCTGAGAGAAGTGATCTGACAGCGCAGACGCTCAATATCACTGTCTTTACTGTCCATGGCCATCTGCATCTCCAGTCGCACCTGAGACTCCTCTGCTAACGTCTGCAAACAGAACAGATTTATATATCTCTTTATATATTTCTTTTAAATGTATGCATTTAAATGTTACTTACAGCCTGCATTTCATTGATTTCTTTCTGGTATCTGATGATGGTGTTGTTGAGTTTATCTTTCTCGGTGCGGAGCTGCAACTGGAGCTGTCTGTTCTCCTTCTCCTTCCTGCGGACGTCTGTGTTGTTGCCTTGCGGCGTTCTGACATCATTCCTCTTCATGACCTCAGCCAGCTTGTTTATAGCCTACAATACAAACAAGCATCTGATATCATTTACCCGAGACATGCTAATGACACCAATTTTAAGCCATGAGAACAAGTGCAACATACATTTGAACATTAGTTATAAAGTCTTGATTCAAATAAGCCAAACACACCTGAATCTTGAGGGTTCGCTCAGACTGTATTTGCTTCTCGAAGGACAGGACCAAAGATTTTGTCTGTTTATCTTCTTCTCTGACCTTCTCCAGCTCTGTGTATACACATTAATAAATGTTAAGGCACGTACATGAACATTAGAACACATTCATTCATATTATTATAACATTGACTGGCATTCAGCAGCCTACTCACTATGGTGTAGGTGTTTGAGTTTGTTGTTCAGCTCTTCTTTCTCACTTGCAAGGTTGCCAACATCCACAGTCAGTGTGCGGTTCGATTCCTCCAGCTTGCATGACATAACATATTTCAAAATGTAATTAATATCAATGAATCTTTATATTATGTGCACAGAATATATGTTATTTCTGATATTTTATTATGTATTAAATGCAATCTTTTTCCCTACTCACCGAGCTGATGGTATTGTCCTTTTCGCTGAGTTCCTGCCGGTGTCTGGCAATCATGTCTTTGATCTCCAGCTCCTTCATGATCTTTTCTTTCTCCAGGTCTGAGTATTGCTCCTCAGCGATGGTGCGCGCCAACTCTTCAGAGTCTGCCTTTGTCAGGCTCGCCTCTAGCTGTGTTGCTAACGAGTCCCTGCAGAAACACGCACATGAACCAGTTTGTATATAAAACAGGAATTCGGTTTACATAGATGAAAGCATATATACTGTAATCAGTTCATTAGTTTTATTTGCATCTATTTACCACACTATCCTCGCATTAATTGCTATGTGCTCTAATGCAGTGATACTCTAAGAAGTGATACTGTAAGAAGATTTTTATCAAACAAAAATAGCTATGTAGTGCAGATCAAAAAAAAAAAAAAAAAGTCCAGTGCTTTTCACATGTCCTGCCATCCTGTTTCAAAAACAAATATGTGTGTGGAAATACACACCTCTCTTCCTGCAGGTCCTCTATTCTCTGCTGAGCATCTTTGTAGAGTTTGGACTTTTCATCACTGTCCTCTTTCAGCTCTCGAATCTGAGTCTTGTACAGTTTCTGAAATCAAGGAAAAATGTTTCTAATTTAAATCAAATACATGGGTACAGAGACCCAATACATCCCTCAACACAATCGCTGACAAAAAAAGTTGACGTCTTTCAGACATACTGTGAAGTACTGCTCTGACTCCAGCTGGTCCTTCAGCTCTTTCAGCTGTTTGTCAGCCTCTTCTCTCTCCCTGAGTTGACAAAGAGAGTTTTTCGTTGCATGCACAATATATGTGTGCTATGTAACATTATGCTTTAGTGTTTTAAAAAAAACAGGCTAAAAAGCTTTTCACACAAAGACAGTTCACGCCACAACTGTAAAGACAATGACATACAACAACGATATCATTGTAATATATATTATATATGCACATATATATATACACACACACACATATATACACCATCCATCATGTAACCTAACCCACCTGCGTAGTTCTTGATTATGTTTCTCCAGACTGTGTTTGAGCTCAAGCAGATGGTTGAGTTCTTGTTTGAGCTGTTTCTCCGAGGAGCGCAGGGTGCTGACCTCCTGCCTCTGTACATTGAGATCTGTCTGAAACAGAGTCTTCCTCTGAGCCTCCTGTTTCACACGTACGCTCAGCACCTCCACCTGTTGTGTACACACACACACACACACACACACAAAAGACTGGATTTAATAGGACTCTCCACACACTGATGCACATATGTAATTTTAAAATGTGTGCTACAAATTATGTTGAATGGTGAAAAATATGTGCAAGTGTTGAAAATATGTGGGGAAAAAAAGTTACAAAATGAGACTAGAAGAACAGTCAGATAGGTGTACCTCCTCAGTGAGTTTTTCTTTGACCGAGCGGAGCTCCTGAAGCTCGTGTTTGGCTTGCTTGTAGTCACAGTCTAATACTGAGTTTTCTTTCTCCAGCTGCATCAGTCTGTTTTCCAACTGTTGCTTCGCAGTTCTTTCTTCCAGCAGCTTATGTTCCATATCTGTCACACAAACACACATAACATGACCAAACGGCAAATGAGCCACAGGCTTGTACTACAGACTTCGGAAAGATTTACTCAGCTAGAGCAAAATGGAAAAGTCATTTTGGAATGAGGAAAACATTCTTTTTTTTAAGTTACGTAAGGGACTTCCAAAAGAATCATGTGAATCTTGACAAGCAAGTTTCTAGTGTCAAAGTAAAGATTAAACACAGGGTTTTTCGTTCCAGGCCCTCAAATTTGAGTAGTAGTTTTACTTTTAACAGAGGCAACTGAGCACTTTCCCCAGAGTAAATAAATGGGAAACTACTGTTACTATAAAAAAAAATTCCAGTAAAATTTTTAAAAATGCTTTTTTTTTTTTTTTTTTGTAGTGAAATATGTACATGTCTTTACAGTTTTTTAAATCAGAGGCAACTGTGTGATTTTACCTTTCAGGGCCCCAGACTTGGCCTCCTCAATGGATTGATTGATTTTGTTGTTGTCAGCCAATCTGGATTTAGTGGCTTTATGCTCTGCCTCCTCCTGCTCTAGACTCTGCTGAATGGCTTTGACTTTAAAAGAAAGATCAATCTCCTGCTTGCTCTTCTCCTGTGAGTGAAGGGGGCAGAAAGACACAATCATCTTCCCTATTTATTCTACTTTTTTCCCTTAGTTTTTTCCTGTTTAAAATCATAAGCATCACATTTTAAGTAACAATTATTAAAATCCTGTGATAAAACAACATCTGAACTGAATCCATTCAAACTAATTCCATACGTTTCCTAATATCCCGACCTGTTATTAAATGCATCCCCTCCCAAACGGAACCTAATTTGACCTCAAGATTTAGCCCTCTCGATTTCACACTTTTTTTTTTAGCCTAAAATACTCAACTGTATCTCCCTCTTTAAATGCCCTATTTCTTTCTGACAGAAGAATCTTGAGTGATTTTGTAACCCATGGTTTACTACTTCAAAGACATCTCTTCAAAGATTTCACAGGTATATTCACAAATCCACACAAAACATTTAGCTAAAACACAAACACAGACACACACCTTTTCCAGGGCAGTAAGGTCCTCCTGTAACTGTCTTTTCTCTGCTTCAGCCTTTGATAGAGAACTCTTTATGTGCTTTAACTCGCCTTCCAATCCAGAGACACGGCCTGTAAATGTAACAAACATAGAAATAAAAATTCAATTCAAAGAAAGACACACCTCAAAGCATAAAACCATAAATGGGTGTTTCTGCCTTAGGCTAGTTTGGCCCTTTACAATATACACACTGATAAAACACTTTAAATTCTTGCTAGTTTAACTTTGTCTTTGTCCTAAAAAAATTTTTAATAATACATTTATTTAAATTTTTTATAGTTATTTTTTGGTGGAAATTTTATATGAAGTACTGCTCATATATAACAAATTGTAGTTTGTAGTATAAAATATGGTATGTTACATTAAACAGAATTCTAAAAAGCAGCAAAAATAAAGCAACACAACACAGAAGATATATTTGTTGTTTGCCTGTTTTTCTCAGTTCAGCGGCATAACGTCAGCTATACCTGCCTCTGACCTTAAAATAACGCTCTATTCATGTTTACCCTCGCTGTGGGCAGCTCCGCCCCAACACAACAACACCGCCCAGCCGACAAGAGCCCAGTGTGTCCTTCAGCGAGGAGCTGACCGCTACACACTCAAACATAAATATTTGCTCTCACTCACTTGCACAGACCTGCACACAAGTGTGACCCCTAGAATCTAGCACAGTCTCCTTCTAGGAAGCTTGGTAGATGCAGGCATAGACACACACATGCAACGCACTCACCTTGTAGGTCATTGATGGTCTCTGAGCTGAGGCTTCTCTCTCGCTTCTCCACCTCCAGTGAGGTTTGCAGGCTCAATCTCTCCTGTTCCAGACCCAGCCGGCTGCTCTCCAGCTGGGCCAGCCGCTCCTGAAGCTCCCTGAGAGAGACCTCCAGCTGCTGGGACTGTCTCAGCACCTCGCCCTGGGCCTTCTTCAGCCGCTCGGACTCCTCCACCTTAGCCTGGTGCTGAGCATTCAGCTCCTCCAACTAAAGACACATTACTTCAGTATCAGAATCTCTTTTGCACTTTTTTTATATCCTTAAAACCAAAACTAATATATCAACTGTCCAAAAGTTTGGGGTGTGAAAGATATTTTGTCATGTTTTAGAAAGAAGTCTCTAGTGATCTTCAAGGCTATATTTATTTCCAGGATACTTTGATGAAAAGAAAGTTTAAAAGAACAGCATTTAATTGAAATTTAATAGTACTTTGGATGATTATAAATGTATTGTATTTACAGTACTGTCTATTTAATTTTTAATGAATTAAATGATTGATTCCTTTACAAAAAAAAATAAAACATTTTGGGCTTCAGAAATGTATAAGAATATATGCAGACTCCATTAGTGTATTTCTTCACTCAATTTAATAAGTGAACTGCAAATTTCTAATACTTATTGTAGATGTTTTTTTACTTAAGTACAAATAAAAGTAAAAATAAAAAGGATTTCTTGTAAATATTTAAAAAGGTTTTGTTATTTTAATATTTACCTACTTTAGCATTTAGCACAAACTTAAGTTTAATGTTTTGAAGAGTTCATTTGCAAAAACAGATAACTAAAAAAAATTCTCAAGAATCGCATTCAAAAAATCTCAATCTGATTGCAGTTGTTGTTTTTGTTGATTAGACTAATAAAAAAAACAACAACAAAAAACAGATGATATCTAACACTATAGAACACAATAAATACATGATAACGCAATTAAAAAAAATATAAGTTATCAGTTTTTGCAAATAAACCTCTTTTTCTATAGTATTTATTTTATCTCCTAAAATCTGATAAACAAATGTTGTACCTGACTATTTATTAAATAGCCCTAAGGTTAATGGTTTGATAAAGTTTTGCTAAAGAACACACCTGTCTTTCCAGTTGAATGTTCTTCTCGGCGGAGATCTGGGTCTTCTTCTTCAGTTCGACTAGCTGCTCTTTCAGGCTGCTCACTGCAACAGAGAGAAATGCAAAATATGTTAACATCACAACATCGGCAGGGCAGAACTAATACTTTCTAGATGGGAAAACGTCAGAGGTTAGTACTGAGCAAATCGGGTAGAAATTTTGGGTCAGTGCTTTGGTGAATCAAATTTCAGAATATTTTGAACCACCAAAGGTTGCACATATGCTGCAATCTAAAGCAGCATATATTTCAAGAAAAGATCATGTAATTTGATGAATGCTATGTAACACTGAGGGCTAAGATGGGGTAATCCCGCAGGTATCATTTGTTTGTAGATTGATCCAATATGGATGTATTGGTTAATAGATTCTGTCACTGTTTTTAACTTAATGTCATTGTTGAGGGTCAGTCAAATCTGCCTGTAATGTTCTTACCCTCATTCTCAAGCTGACGCTTTTTGTCTGTTTCTTGGCCAGCCTTTCTTATGCTCGCAGTACGCTGGTGCTTCAGTAAAGCTTTCTCTTTCGCCAGTTCCCTCAGAGAGTCTTCCACCGCCTGCCTCGCATTCGCCTGGAACAAGAGAGAAACAGCAAGAGGAGCTTAAAGAAAGCGGCACTTTGTTTCTGAATGGTTTTGAACCAAAAGCCTTTTATTGGGTAAGTGCGATTTAAGAAGGTGTCTTACTTCTTCTTCAAGCTCTTTGGACAACTTCTCTAGCTTCTGATTTGCTGTTCTTTTCGAGACACAACACAGATTAAATTTGTTGTAAGTGAAGACACAGTGTTTTGAATTTGCCATATGTATGCAGAATTACAGTGATGTCAGAAAAATGTAATTTAAAGAAAAATGACACACTGTGACATGAAATTTAAATACTAATATTTATGAATGTCTAATACCCTTTTCATTTATATTATGTTGTAAATAGAAAAAAAAAAGTTGCATTAAATAAAATAGAAAAAAAAATAATATTTTGTCATTTGGATTCTATTGCACGTTTAAGAATATCTTTACCTGCATTTATTTTCCAGTTCCTCCTTTGCTAGCATTTCATGTTTGACTTTTTCTTCCAACTTTTTCAGCCTCTTTTGCAGGTCACTGGACTGAACACGCACAAAACACATGTGAAAAGTCGACCAAAAATAACTGATGCCAGTTGTTTTTCCATTCTATTAAAAGCAGCAATTATCTAAAGAATGTGGAGAAACACTCTGATTATGTTGAGTTACAACACCATGTAAATTCTGCTGCAGAACAAGCCAAATAAGCTTCTATTTTAGCTATTATAGTGCAATATTCCCCACACTTTTTGCCTTATGTACGTTCACAGCTCTTATCAATAAGGCTCAAATGCCCCATTATCAAAATAAAACCAGAAATATGTTCCTTTTAACTCATAGTTTTCAGAATTTAACATGATAAAAGTCAGTAATAATATTTTAAAAATTATGCACCTCTGCCTGGTTTAAATTATGATCCTCTTTAACATTAGAGTCCTCTTCTGAACACTTATTGTTTTGGCTTAACAATCTGAAAGAGAGATAGAAACACCATTATGGAAAAAGTTCCACTCTTTTCAGCAAGCTTCGTCCTTATTTTGAGCTTCCATAAATCAATTCAAGAAGAAAAAGTCAGTTTAGAGAATAAGTTAGAAAATAGAGAGGGAACAAGAAAGAGAAAGAGGAAATGAAAGAAAGAAAATCTCAAAGCAACTATTCAATCTCCAGCCAATCTCAGCCAGCAGCCCATGTGGCTTCACTTAGCCACACTGGATAAACTGAGAAAGCGAGGAAGGAAACACTGAAAGGATAAGGGGAAAAGGAGGGAATTGTCATGGAACAAATACAGCACTCATTCACGGTCCCCAAAATCACACAAAAATGCTGTACATCCTGTCTCTACCAATCCATAACAGGAGCTTGCTTTCGTTTTACAGCTCTTTACATCTCTTCATCTGTGAATCAGTGTGTGTGAAAGAGAACAAGATACCTGTGTAAAAGGCAAACAGTACTACAGTGTCTGAAATATGGACTTTTAACTCTTTCTGTCTCAGATTTCAGCATTTTCTTTATATATATCTCTTTTCACTGTAGGTGTTCATTTAGAATATAATTAAAATGGTAAATATAATTTTCTAGTCATAGAAATGCTTTGAATTAAAAATACACACACATATTATTAGTTAACAATATATATATACACGCATATATAAAATCCAAGAAAACCCTCAAAGAAATCAAGTAAATATTTTATTTTCTAGTTATGCTCAGCTCAAAAATATTTCATATGCTAGCAATTGAAGTAATCGTAATGAAAGCCTGTAAAAGTCATAAAAAGTTATTGCCTAAAATGTGTGGGAACCCTGTTGGGACTCTTTATTACATTGCCATATTATGCAACAAACCAACTATGTAAGATGAAATTTAAAATTATTTGTAATAAAATCTAACAATACTTAATAATGCAATACAACGTTTCACCAGTCGCTCTTCCATTGCCAGAAACCATATTGTCACAAACACAAACAAAACACACAATTTCAAACTTACTGGTTTTCCCTGAAATATGTGAAGCCCACAAATGGTAGCTGATTTCCTGTGAAGGCACGGGGAGGGGCAAAGGTCTCGGTTCCTAATGGATCATCCTTTATATCATCATCAAAGTTACTGGTGTCAATATCGCTGCTCAGCTCCGGCACCACTGGAGCCATGGCTGAGAGACAGAGAGAGGCAGAGAGAGAGAGAGAGGAGGGGGTTGAGAAAATTTTGTAAAAGATTTGAGCAAAAATAGTGTGTCCTGTTTGAGTGCTTGTGTGTGTGTGTGAGAGAGAGAGAGTCTTACAGTGAAAGGCTCAGTGTGTGTAGCACACAAAGCAGACACTGTACTGAAGGGGGGAGTGGTGTGTGTGACTTGCCAAGCTGGCCGGTGCTTACTCACTACCTACTGTGCTCACACACACTCACTCTCACTTACACATCCAAAACACTCCCTGCCTCTGGAGCGAACGTGCGGAGGACGCTGGGAAAACATGTGTCAAACATCTAATGGGGATGGGCTGCATTCAAACTCTCCAGAGTCAAACAAAAACAGAAAAGAGACGCTGGATCTTTAAGGATTTAATACATATGTGAAAAAAATTATTTTTTCACACAAAAATAAAAAGATATTAAAATTGGATAAAAATTTTAGGTTGCATTTTTATATTTATCCTTTTGGCACAGCTTCACACTAAAATTAAGAAAAATTTATTTATTTTATCCTTTAATATCTTAGTAGCTTGATTTTCAATGTCTTGTTTTAGTTGTCTAGTATAGAGTTGTGGTCAAATCATCCTGATTTTTGTAATATACTGTACAACCAATTCAGACATAAGTCAGTTAGGACTCTATTAAACTTATCAAAAATAAACCAAAACAAAATATGTCTGCATGCATGTATGCAAGAAAGAGTTTCTTTCCAACAACAAAATCTGTTGGATTTTATTCTGAATTGCAGAAAAAAAGAAAGAAAATGACATGTTGGCAATACCACACCATATAGATATATAGATGCAGTTGTTTCCCAGAATGCTCCTTGATAGCACCACTAATAACAGACTAGTGTGGAGGCAGAGAGAAAGCAAATACAGAATGTGCATTTGGGCATCACTAGTGCGAGGGATAGAGAGAGGAGCAGAAACCGTCCAACTCTGTGGTTTTGAGGCTCTTCTCTCATTAGTAACTGTGTATGGGCCAAAGGCTGGGTTCCACCCTTACTAAAACCAAACCCATATCACCGTAACCCAGTCCCAAACACCACACCCCCGACAGGAGCACATCTCAGCAGAGAGCAATGTTACCGAACAAAACTAAACTAACAAAAATAAAGTGCAACGTCACTCTTTGTGGTTTTATCACAAAACATAACTAAGAATATAAAATATATTTTTGCTACAATCCAAGAGCTCTTAGACCCTGTGTAAACAGCAATACAACTGAAACGTTGCCGGGTCCATCTGACATCAGGGGTTTAACCATAATTTTACAAAACAACACGAGTATTTGCGTGCAAAGAAAAGCAAAATAATGACGTTATTCAACAATTCTTCTCCTCATCATCCCGTTTGCTGTGGCACACCACCATTGCAGAGAGGATCACGACGCATGCACTTGCTTCCGCTTCATCTAATCAACACATGCGTGTGATAACATAGAACAAGAATGTAAAAACTTGAGAAGAATAGTTGTAGAAAAGTCGTAATTTCTGTTTGCACACAAAAAGCATTCATGTAGCTTCATAAAGTTACAGTTGAACCCTTGATGTAACATGGATTATTTTAATGATGTCCTTGCTATGTTTCTGTACCTGGGTGCATTTCAGTTGTGTTGCTGTCTTTAAAGGGTCAGAATGCGTTAAAGGGATAGTTCACCCAAAAATGAAAATTTGATGTTTATTAGCTTACCCCCAGGGCATCCACGATGTAGGTGACTTTGTTTCCTCAGCAGAACACAAACAAAGATTTTTAACTTTAACCGTGGCAGTCTGGTAGTCATT